>VXBZ01009730.1:0-20767 GCA_013399135.1 Heliornis fulica
TTCCTCCCCCTCCCCAAAGCACAATATAAAACCATACCCCAATTCAGTAAGAATTTAATGCATTTACATGTATCTAAGTTCACATGCTGCAAACAGGAGTGGCATTAAAGAGCTTCTAATCTAGGCCAAGAAGTCCTTAGAAGCCAACCCCTTCTGCCACACTGAGATGCCAGGATGTAGGTGAGAGCCACCACCACGACAGGACACTCACGCAGACGTAACCACTCCGCCTGCGGGCTCCTCTGCGGGCACACGGCGCTGGCCCGAGCTGGGAGCTCACCAGTACAGCCAGTAAACCCTTCCAGAGAGGAGCCCACAGCGGTGTGCTCATGCCTCAAAGCACAAGGACTTATGATGGGATGGAAACACCCGGCTGCAAGTGCCGCTATTCTGCTAGTTAATTAAAAAAACAAAAAAAAAAGCTATTTATTAAAAGTAGAAAACCAGAGCATTGACTTTGGGTGAAACACTATCCTGCCACACTACTCCTGTAAAGCTGCCACTGAAGGAGAGATCACTGGTAGCCCCCAGATCTCCTCTGCAAGCAATCTTCACTGACAGTGTCACTATACATTCGTTTGGTGCAATGCTAATTTAAACAACCTCCAAAATACAGTAAAGGATCCTCAGCCTGTGAATCCCAATGCCTAAAAAACCCTCATAAATTAACAAATTGTAACAGTCTCAACTCCAAAAGGATTTCAATAACCACTGAAGCCTTTCTTGGATATGAAGATCAATCTCCAAAAGACAAGTTTGGTTCCAAGAGAGCGAGGAAACAAATAGGGGTCAAGGTCTGGGACACATCTGTGACAGAGGCTGCAGCAGCCAAGCAGCAGCAATTAGCTGGAGGTCAGAGCTCTGCTGGAGCCCCCCCTGTACCACCCTAGATGGGGGGAGCACAGGGACTGCTCTAAAACCCCCAGAAGGTAATTTTGCAGCTACAAGAGCAGAAGCATCCTTGAAACAGCGTATAAAGATTAGTGAACTGGGAAGGAGCTGGGTAGGTTGTGCCCATCTGCACAGAGAGAGGCAGTGATCTGGGACAGAAGGGACAGTGGGTTCTCTGGGTGGACAGGACACAAAAGGTTCATCAGGGGTTGCACTAGCTCAGTCTCACAGCTCCAGACAACCAAGATCTGAGCTGTGGAGTGGCCACTGGCACTTTTTCCCCCCCACAACCCATCCCTTTAAACCCATCCCCTGTAGAGAGAGTATAAACATGAAGCCCTGAGAACAAACTTCCATATAGTACATTTCCATTAAAAATATCAGTGTTCTGATGACAGAATAAGTTATATATTTAAATAAATAGCTAGCTAGCTTTCAAGAGTCACATAATATCAAAAGGCAGAAGATTGTCTGTGTCAGCTGATGGGGCAGAGAGCTACAACCGTTTAGAGTTTGTGTCGTGTGAGCCACCCCTGTCCCTACATCCCCTCGAGTACACAGCTTCCCAACATTCCCTTGGCCATGCTGAGACACCCTTAAACACAACAAGTCTTTGCTAGCTGTAACCTGAACACCAGAGGTGCAAGCACAGGACTCAAACCCATAAATCCATCTTCCTGCAAATAGTTCTTCCTCACGAAACATCTTTTACTCTTAAGCAAAGCCTCCTTCTGGGTGCTGAGGGACTGTCACTGCCCTGTGGAGCAGAGCCACCAGCCCTCTACCCTGCAGCCAGGAACAGCTCAGCCCCAGGCACAGCCCTTACCACAGGCACTCCTCATGCCTGAGGCCCATCTGCTCGTCCTGACTCAACAGCAGAGATCTTTCCATCTTTCCATGGGTTTTCCACAAGGGTTCTCTAAAACCCTTCATCTCTATGCCTTTGTGAGCACCTCTCCTCCATCTCCTGCCATGGAGCACCAACACACCCTGGTGTGATGGGGGACCCAGCTCCCACATCTATTTCACATCCTAACACCACCCCTGAGGCTTTCAGCAGTTCCCTCAAGCCTCAAGGTTTAGTTTTTGTTTCAAACTAACCCCCATGCCCGGCTGCAAACATCCCACCTCTCAAGTTCTGGCCTCTTTTACCTTCAAGCTCCTGGAAGACAAGTGTGACCACGTGAAAGCCACACCAACCAGAACCATCTGGCAGATCAGGAAGCACAAACCCTCCAGCACTCGAGCTGTGCAAGCGTGAGCTCTGCAGCAACGCGATCCAGAACCGACCACGGGTTCTCGAGCCTCCCAGCACTTTAAAGATGCAGCATGTCTTTATCCCAAAGGTCTCCAATGCTGTTCTGTTGTTCAGCCAGGGCTTTCTTACCCTGGATCACCCAAGCAGGGTTTGTTTCACTGATGCCTTCCCTGTCCTTGCTTCACCCTGATCTATGCTGCCCTACTGCGTGAACAGACAGTCCCGGGGTGGGCTGAGGTGGGCTGATCACTCCATGCAGTCACCTCGGCTCTGCCAGCAGAGCAGCTTCCAAGCTTTCAGAGGGCTCTGGAGCTGGAAGCTGAGCCCTGCCTGGTCTCTCTGGAAGCTCTGCAGAGGCTGATCACCTACTATGGAAATCCAAAGCAGCATTTCAACAAGCTTCCACGTTCTTCAAAGACCCAGACGGCTACCAAAGACCACTGTACTTAACTCATTCGAAGCCAAAACAACCCCACCAAGCTACAGGGTAGTTTTTCCCAATTTTGCCTTCTAAAAACACTCATTAAAAGGAATATTTACAGGAATCCTGATTGGTAGAGAAAATATGCACCTCTAACAAGACCTTCAAGTAACTGTGTCTTCTGGTAGTATCAAGGGCAAAAAGCTTCAGGGAGTATTGAAAAATATGGGAAAAATAATCAAAGCCTTTCATAACACTACAATGTTGAGTCACAGGTGCTCAGGAGCAGTGTGCTGCACTCACTGGGGTGCAGGATCAGGCTCCTGATTTTTACAGTCACAGGTCACAATCACCCAGGAAGAATTTTCCTGCCCATCTGAACAGAAGCAGCATCTCCCTATAGCTGGGAACTTTTAAATGCAGAAGAATTTCAGCAGTCATGAACTGTAAAGCTTAATACAAAAATCACAAATAAGAAAAGAAAAAACTGGGATAGAAAGCCAAGATAAAATCTCATGCTGGTTTATTTCCCAACCCTTCATATTAATTATGTGAAATTGGCAACTTCAGTGCCTTGACTGCATAACAGCACAGATCAGATGCCAGGTTCAGGCCAAAACTTGTCGTAGGGTTTCGGGTTGCATCTTTTTTTTTTGTTTGGGAAAAAAACAAAAACCAAACCCTCAACCACACAAAAACCTATCCCAATGCTTAAAAAAAGTGACTTGCAGCTACTCAGGGTTTCTCTATTTGACAGGACACCTCGTGCCATGCCAGGACAGGGTCTCTGTCTGGTTATTCTACATTTTGGAGAGGCAGGTCTTGCCTAGCCTGACTTGCCAAACAAGGGCTGGGAAACACAAGATGCAGCAGGGATTGTGACAGACATCAACCCTGTTTCACTGGCTTTAAAAACAAAATCCACTGTTTGGACTGTTATAAAGTAACACCTGCAGAGCCCAATCACAACAATATCTAGCTGGGTATTCACCAGCAAGGTCTGTTCCTCAAAGCTCGTCACTCCTGCCTGAAATCTCTAGCCAGTCTTCTAACAAAACAGGAAAGACACAGCTTGATCTTCCTGGTGTTTCCAAGGTAAAAACAGTTCAAGAAAAAAAGCCCACTTCTGTCTCAAAGAAGATAACTTCAAGTGTGCCTTTTAAATATGTTAAACAAGATAAAAACCTAAGCAGTTCTGCTGTTTTACCCATGAAAATGAAAACCCTGCACAAGTCAGTTGCTATTTTGTAAACAGTTTGAAACAAAATCAAAACCCACAAGTGTCCCTGCCCTAAACCATGCATTAAAAAAAACCCAAAACAATTAAAAAAACCCACTACATGAATATTCAGGAATCCCAGACTGGTTTGGGTTGGAAGGGACCTTCAAGCCCATCTAGCTGCACTCCCCTGCCATGGGCAGGGACACCTTCTGCTAGCCCTGGTTGCACAGAGCCCCACACCTCTCTCCTTGGGCAAGGATGTGGTAGGAACTACAGCCTGTTTCAGCATCCAAGTCTTGGTGCTGGGAGTTCTGGTGCAAAAGAGATACTGCACCTTTAATGCAGCTGATCAAGAATCCCCTACAAATATAATCCTGGTGGGACTGGAACATCACTAATGCAGAAAATAAATAGGAAAAAGTAATGCCATTTATGAAAAGAATTCTGTCTCTGAATTATTCTGCTTAAATTATAATGCAAGATAAACTACTTTGGATAAAAATGTGCTTGCTCTCCCAATATTTGGACTTTTAAAAAACATTTCCTAAGGATAGATTTTAAAAAGCATTTTATAATTTGCTGTAGTCATAAATTAATACTGCATGGAGATGATTAATACCCTATGCTAGTGGTCAGTGACCTTTTGTAAACACTAGCCAGATGCTAACAACACTGGCTAGGAAACTACTGTCACAGGCCTTTTTAACCAGCATTTCCTTTTTCCTTTCCAACAATCCAATTTTTAAGTGTTTTCACAAAACCTTTTCCTATTTTTTCATATACTTTATTTTAAACCTAATGCCTGAAAACATAAACAAGTCTTCAAACCTCTTCCACTAAGACTAAAATCCACAAGGCAATTAACTTCAGTTGGCCATAACTACGTAAGCTCTCGTGCGAGAGACCCATTCAAGCAGGATCTTCCCCCTCCCACCACCCCCTTCCCCTTNGTGGCACAGTGGCCTGGCATCCCCCTCTACGTGCGATTCAGCGTCTGGAAGATTCGCGAGATCTGCAGCATCACAGGCCCGGTTTCAGGATCGTTCATCCACTGAGTGCTGTTCAAGGGGTTTTCAAGCATATCCTCAAAGGCTGCAGAGAGAAGATGCAACACCATTAGTCCTTCAGTCAGCAAAGGCTTTGAAGCTTGGGATGCTTCAATGGCAGTGGGCAAGCAGCACCCTGAAGGAGTAAGTGTATGGTGGGTGTTGCCACTGTGTCTGCAGCTCAGGGTGCGACAGGCTGTTACACGCTCCCCGCTCCTCAGCATTAAATTCCCTGCAGACAGAGGCTGATTAAATACTCAGCCTGGATTACAGTCCACCTTAGAAAACCCCAAGGACACGGGTTTGAAGAGCTAAAGCCTCAGCAAATGCCTCCATGCAGTGGCGGGGGACACGCGATGCGATTCATCCCTTCAGGAAAGTCTGTCTTAGAACTGGGTCATTTCCTGCCAGCGCTCCGGTGCGAAGCCTCTTCTGCAGCTCCTCCTCTGATCAAGGGCTTTCCACATCCTCCTCTACATTTCTTCATGGCCAGTTCTTGCCTCTGTTTCCCTCTGCCCCCAGTACTTAACTGAGAGCACAGAGAGCCCAGCCACCGTTACCTTCACCCGCCTGTGCTGCACTTGGGTTGTCCCACACCCACCCAGAAGAGACAGCTAGGCCAGCCAAGTAAGCTGCAGGTTTGTGTCCTGGTTCACCCAGGAAAAAGCAGCAGAGCCACAGAAAGTGTAGCCCCCAAACCTCAGAACTCTCTTTCCAGAGAGCCCCTGAAGCCAGAAGGGAAGCAGCACCTTCCCTCTGAGCAGCCCATGTTTTCCCCTTCCCCGTGCTGGAGAGTAGAGGGTGTCAGGGTGGCAGAGCTCCACCTGCCTGGACACAGGCAGGAGGGGAAAGGCTGGCTGTGTAGAACTCAATCTGAGCAGTGACACCAATCCAAGTGCTTAAGAGCAGTTTATTCTGTCTATCCACAACTGTCTTTACAGTAAGGTTAGCTGTGGGGTTTTGGTTTTTAAACTGTGCTAATTTCCACTCTTATGTTGGAGCAACAGAGCTACTGCAGGAGTCAAGCTGTAAATCTGTCAGAAAAATGATCCAGAAAGTAATTTATAAGCCTTCTGACAGACACTCAGCTGGGCTACTGGACATTTGGAGCACTCATGGAGCAGGACAAGAAAAGCAGTTGCACATCTGATCTATTCCAAAGTCACCAGAACGTCAGTGTTGTAAGAGTCCAGCAGACCAACACCAAGGTCAGGGGCTTGATTTTCCCAGAAGCATTAAGTGTCCAGAGCTCCAACTGACACTAGTGAGAGGAGTAAGTACCTGGCACCTCCAAAATGCTCATCATTAATACCTTGCTCAAGGTCATGCAGAGAAAAGCCCAGAATAGAGTACAGCCCTCCCTTCTCACCACTTTAACTGTCATCTTCTACACATACTCAAAAGCTTAAAACAAAAGATCAACATTTTTTTTAAAGTATCTAATCAAATGCAAACATTCATTACAAAAATCTGTAACATCAGCAATTTGTAGATGTGTCATTAGGAATATAGTCTCTGATGTTCATCCAAGCTTTACAAGCACATATAATGGCATTTCATTTTCTATTTATACTCTGAGCTACAGCAAGGAGCCCTCGTTGGAAATGAAGAGACCATTTGTTCAGGAATCAGAGTGGGAAGCTTCTGCTCTTGAATTATTTAAAGGCTTGCAAACTCTCCTAATTACACTGAAAATAGTATTTTTAAAAGCTCTCTTGAAAGAGCTGCACATATACCCTTTATTTAACAGTAAATCTTTGAATAAATTTTGAAGCCAAAGACTAAATGCATAATTTTTTGGCCCCATCACAGAGCCAATGTCATTGTTCCATATCACCCTGCAGTGTCAGAGAGACCAACTGATCAGAGTTTGACATGTCAGGCTCATCAGTGGGGCACTGGATGTGCTCACAGCCTCTCTGACCACAAACACACAGACTTGACTACAGTCAACCCCAGCAAGGGGAAGCACATTCTCACAGACCTTATCTCAGCTTTGATAGGAAAGGCCTTAGCTCAGACTTGTTTGGTTACTCTTCCAGAAGTTATCTTCTGCCTCAACAGCCAGGCCTCAGAAGAGAGTCAGCTGTATAGCAGGAGTCAGCCTTGTTTGTTGTGTGAAATAATCAGAGCTCCTGACAGACATTCCTGATTTTTCCCCAAGCCAAAGACAGCTAACCCTAACACAAAAGGTATCTCCTAAGTCCACAAAGACTGGCCAGCAGCTATTAAAGTCCTGAGTTCAGCAAGTGCAGCCCAGCAGCCTGGGGAACTGGAGTGGTTTCTGGACAGCCCCAAGTTCTGTTCAGGGTTTAGCTGAGCTGCAGCACAGCACAAACAAACAATACATCTGCTGAGAGCGAGGAAAAGGGTACAGACCTGCACCTAAAGCATGCTGTCATCACCCACCTCTGCTCTTACCAACTAGCAGCTACAGAGACAGTGTACATCAGGAACCCAAGCAGCACTTACCTAGTAGAGTTTTAGGGTTGGTGAGCCCTAACTGTACCACTGGGTTTTCTAAGATGGCTTGGAAGAGAGGGCTGTTGGTGTCAATCCCCTTATCCAGGTCCTCTGGAGAAGGCTTTCTGTCTCCCAGCAGCCATTCACACTGAAAGAAATCACCAGGCACAACACAGTTGGTTCTGTCCCAGTCCCCCAGAAGCTCTGACAGTCAGCTGAGCAGACTGCAGCAGCAGCAAGGACCAGAAGTGACGCTGTACTCACGGCTGCGTTTTGCTGGTTGTTGTTCACGCGGAGCGCGTCGACCACTTCCTTCTCATCAAACCCCATCTCCATCAGGGCAATGACAGCCTGGGCCAGGTTGAGATCAGATTTACACAGCTTAATAAATGTAACAGTTAAACCCAACAAGAATGGTCACATCTGTGCAGGAGGTTTTTGTGGAGTAACCCCTCCCGCTGTTTCTATTTTAAAATCTTATTTACAAAGTATTAAAATATTCTATATCAAAAGTGGCTTTTTATGAAAGAAAAAGTACTAAGAGTGAAAGGATTTCCTATCCTCAGCACTGAAAGCTGAATGCAAGGCAAAGAGCAAGTGTGCCTGGGGTAGAAAGGTGAAGAGTAGGACAGTAACATGTTTTAGAACTTCTCTCATGTCTCAAAACTCTCCTTCACATCTCACAGACGGATCAAGCTCCAGGTTCATTTGTATTTCCATTTGTTCAATATAATTTTACTTCCTGGATTATTATATGGTGAGCATCATGGATTTAGACAAATGTACTCAAATATTGTTATGAGAATGTTTCACTGTTTTCAAACTGTACCCAGGTGATCAAAACCAGCCACAGCTTTTGACTGGAATCCCAGGGAACAGCTATCTGTGACAGCGAGGCACTGGACTCTGTAGAGCACCTCCTGGTGAGGTTACAGGGTGATAACACAGATTTCCACTTCAGCTAGCACTGTGCTCTGAAGAAAGGCTAACTTCTGCATTTGCTGCAAGACTTATATCTGCTGCTGGCATGTTTCCTTGTTTCTCCAGGTAGAGTAACAGTTTTCTGTCCTTTTCCACAGCAGAAGGACTACTCCTGGCCTGCAACCCTTCCTTCCCACACAGGGGTCTAAATCATCAGGAGTCTGGCAGCTCATTTCAGTCCATCACCTAATTTGCAGGTACAGAAGTAACAGTGTCAGTAATTTAGATACTGTTATCTGACACAGCAACACACTAATTAGGCAGCATCCCTTCTGGCAACCTGAATTTAAACAGCCCCTCAAGATTTTCACTAAGACACTGCCAAGCCAGCACAATGCACGTAGAATCACAGAGTGGTTTGGGCTGGCAGGGACGCCCCTCACCAGCCCAGGGTGCCCCAAGCCCTGTCCAACCTGACCTTGAACCCTGCCAGGAATCCAGGGGCAGCCCCAGCTTCCCTGGGCACCCTGTGCCAGGGCCTCCCCCCTCTCCCTGGGAAGGATTTCTTCCTGTGTCTGATCTAAATCTCTTTTAGTTTTTCTTCCTGTGTCTGATCTAAATCTCTTTTAGTTTAAATCTATTCTCCTTTGACCTGTCCCTCCCTGCCCTTGTCACCAGCCCCTCTTCAGCTTTCCTGGAGCCCCTTGAGGCACAGGAAGGGGCTCTAAGGTCTCCCTAGAACCTTCTATTCTCCAGGCTGAGCCAGCCCAACACTCAGCTTGCCTCTAGAGCAGAGGAGCTCCAACCTTGAATCACCTTAGTAGCCTCCTCTGGATGTGCTCCAACAGGTCCAGTATCTGTCCAAACACCCCATTTCATTCATTAACTAAACATTTATTTGGATTCATGGTGCCCACACAGTCCCTTCCAACCATAACCACTACAGACACAGTGAAATAAACAGCACATACTCGTGGGTCTGGACGAAACTCTCTTTTCCTCCGGATCTTCTTGAATATTTCTGTCAGCTCATCCTTGGCCTCTTCCCCACTTGCTTCTGAACTAGGACCTGCAGTCACCTCAGCAGAGGATGCAGCAGCTTCAGCTGTGGCTTCTGACAGAGTCTGACCTGGAAGTGGAGCATCCACTGCTGGGTCATCTGCGTGTTCTATCAACCACTCCATGGCCTGTGTCACCGACATACTGCAAGGCAAACCAGAACACCGGGATGAGGAACACCCCAGAGGAGCAGCAGTGTTCCACACACACTTGCCTTTGTGTTTACCCCTGTGGTACACAGAGCTGCAGGTAAATTTTTAACTGAAAAGTCATAAATAAAGTTTTGGAGCAAGGCTCAGAGCACCTGAATTCTCTGGGCATTCAGGGCACCACAATCTTCTCTGAGCCAGGGAGACAGAGGAACGAAGTCCAACTTGGACAGCTGCAACCCAGATTTTAAAAGGTGTTTCTGAGGGAGTCACCTTTTTCTCCACATCATCTGCTTGATTTTGCGACAGACAAACCCTGTTTGCAACTGTTGACAAATCTGTAAACAAAGCATGTTCCAAATTTACATGCAACCATCTCTCAGATGCAAGCTGCTTTGTTGCTTCTTAAGGACATCTCTCAGACAGCCACCCAATGACCAAGGAATGCCATTAAAAATAAAAAATAATAAAAAATAAAAGTGAAAAACATAACATGCACTATATGCCTTGAGCAAGAGCAAAATTCAACAGAGGCATCTGCACTTGGACTTACCACTGTTCTTACCAGACTCCAATTTAAGAAATCTGTGATCCCTCACAGCAGAGCCCAGCACAAGCGAACAGATCATCACACCCTGAACATGGCCACTTGCAGCCTGGTGCAAGTGCTCAAGGACTCCTGAGAGCCCCAACACTTCTCCCAATAAATACAGGAGGAAAGGTGACAGTGTACCTGGACATGCAATTTATTTCACAACAGTTGGGAATTATTACATGTTCACAGAAGAGATGAGAGCCTTTTCCCTTTCCAGTTACAACATGGAAGACAGAAGACACTGGAGAAAGTCTTTCTGTGCCCAAAGGAACAAATACTGGAAAAGAATGACTGGAATATGTTGTGGGTTCTCTATCACTAGAAATTTTCCAGAATGGCCTAACAAACCCCACTCAGGAGTGAGGCAGTACAGCTGATTGTCCTTAGGGTGTGAGAACTACACTGTCTCCTATTTTCTTACGTTGCTTTCTAGATTTTACAACATTCTTGGAATGTTTTTAAAAGACATCCACAGAGTATTTTTCCACAGCCAAAAGACTGATGTGGATAGGCCAGGTTTGCTTTTCTGCTGTAAAATCTGAATTCTAAAGGGGAAGAAAAATCAGAGTTTAATACTTGGAAAGAGAGCCAGCCCAGCAGCCTGGTGAGCTGCGGACGTGCTGTCCTTCCCCGAGTACAGCACGGTTACCCCTTCCCGCCTGCTGCCTGAGACAGCACTCTTCTCTGACTCAGTGCTTTTTGCAACCTAGTTTTAGGTGACCCACATAAAGAGACTTCAGAAAAAAAACCACAAATTTGGGTTTTTTCTTTTAACCACACCAAGGAATGTGCAGGCAGGGTGCTGGGTACACTTACTGATTTAATCGAAGGGCTTTGACAGCTCTGCTCTCTGGAAACCCCATCTCTGTAAGCTGTCGCAGAGCTATCTCGTCCACTCTGTCTTCCTCATCCTCATCCAGCATGGCTACACACACACAAACAAAACAATGGTCAGACTGACTTCATGCTGGAATGGCATGTGTTAAGTTCAAAGCCCATTCTTCTCTTCCATCCCTGCTTTTGTCTCTGCCTGAATTTGCTACCACATCGTTTAATTTGCTGTACTCAGCTTGGTCAGGCTCATACAGACTCTTCCAGGACACAGACCTTTTCCAGATGCATTCAAGATCTCAAATGAAAACCACCTAAATCTCACTTATTATGGTACTTCCACACAAGTACACATATAGGCTATTCCCTGAAGACCTATTTATCTAGAAAATAGGCTGGATCTGGTCACAGCAGATCTCAAGGGCAAGCATCTCCCACAAACTGAATCAACTGCTGCAGTCTCTCCTTATTTTACTTAATCCCTGTGCATTTTCAACTATTCTTTACTGCCCCTAAAGTGCAACTCAGTTTTTTCAATTATTATTTTTCAATTATTTTTAAATGAAACTCCTTATCCACCCCAGAGGGATCTTATAAATTCACAAGTTTGACACAAAACAAGGTGAAATCTTTGACACAAATTTACAGCAGCTTTGCTATCACATTAAAGTCTGGATTTCACTCTGGAAGCCCATTCCTCTGCTATGGCATCAAACAAGTTCTCAGGACTGAACTAGTAGAACTGATTGAACTATAAAGACAGGTTCATACCATTTGCCTTCTTAAATAGTTCAACTGCATCTGGGTTCAGTGCCAGCAATTTCTGAGCAACTTCTATGAGAGACACTAAGATCTTCCGGAGCTCTGTCTGGAACTGCAAGAAAGGAAACTGTCAAAACATTCAGACGGGAAGTTACCAGACATCATTAAATCTTAATTTATCTGTTGTTAGTACCTCAGCAGCAGCCTGACCTCCTGCACAGAAGGTTGCTTTATTAGGGCTTTATTTTCATGGTTTAGACTCTGGACCTCTTCTGTGAAGTGCTACACTTAAATAAAAGCTACTGGGCACAAAGGTCCTTTTATTTCCACCACAGCTTGCTGCCCAGTGCCACCACAAGATGTGCAGTGTTCAAGACAACATATTGCTTCCCAGAAGCACTGACTGCTGCTTTGCACGAGTGCTGTGAGACAGTAATCACAGCAGCTCTGCACCAGCGCTGCTTCTGTGAACCAACAGGCATTCCTGGCCAGCCATCTGCTTTCCAGTAACCTAAATGTGAACAACAGAGCAGAACTGGTTTCTAAAATAGTTTTTAAAGCACCAGAAGTTCCTTTCAGTTGACCATTTGATGCCACGAGCATGGGATTTTTCAAAACAAATGTCCATGTTGGCCATACAACAGCTTAAATGCCAGTTGTCCCCTTGAGGTTACCAGGGCACTGACAACATGTGCTGAGTAGGCAGCTTCACTGCTTTGTATCCCTACCAGTATGGGAGTGTAAAAGCAGTCCCCATGCTGCTGAGTACAGTTAGGAGCATTACACTCCAGCATTCAATTATCGGAATAAGAATTTATGCTGAATTTCTCTTTTCAAACTATGGAAGAGAAAACCCAACACTGCAACCCCTGATTTATTTAAGAATCAAGCAATAAACCCCTGTAACTTCATGTCTGCCAGATCCTGACTACATTTACTGAGGCTTTCCCATGGATAAATAAAACATCTTAAGTCTTGATTTAGAACAGCGTGTTTTATCACCACTAAGTAATACACCTCTAAACCTTAAGCCATCTACTTTAATATACATTCTATACATCTGAATTACAGAGAAAAGGGAATCACATCCACATGCAAGAGAAAAAGTTACACAAGATAAAAACCTATTTGGATTATTAGTGTGTGAGTTAAAGAAATCAGGTCTAATACTTACATCCCTCATGTTGTGATGAGCCACGGTGCGATCTACACTGCGAGAGGGCAGATTCGCAGTTGCTTTGAGAATAGCATCCTTATCAGGAGCTTTCTGCTCTTGTTTTCTCTGAAGGATAGGAAACATGATCAGGTTTTATACCCCATTATCCACAGAACAGAGAACACAGCATAGCTGAGAGCAGTTTCATGTTGTCCACCCAGGCATCAAGCAGTGCTCTGTGACTTGCAGCTAAGAGAAACAGCGGATTAACAGCACCAGTGTCACTATGTAATTATAGAGCAAAACTGGACGTGTTGGGTTGCAACACTTTCAATCCTTCTACCTATTGCTGTTACCTAAACACACAGGGAAAAATCCAGCAGGAAGAGGGAAAGTGATGTATCAAACATGGAGATAACTCAGAGGCCTCAGGGCCCAGGACCACAGGACTCTCCTGTGGTTTGCTGAGCCACACGCCAACCCTGCGGCTAACACCCAACGGCTGACGCTGGAAGCGCCTCACTGCTTCAAGTATCAGGCAGAGGGACAAGGTGCCTCGGACTTCCAGAACATGCTTACAGTCCAGGACAAAGCACAGCAGGGTACAAGCTATAAATACTTCCCAGTTTTGTAACTTAGGCTCTTACAGTGACATTCTGCACAGCAAGACCAGACTGAAGAGACACCCACCAACACCTACAGGAAGGGACACAGAGACACCCACCAACACCTACAGGAAGGGTCACAGAGAGACACACACCAACACCTACAGGAAGGGACACAGAGACACCCACCAACACCTACAGGAAGGGGCACAGAGAGACACCCACCAACACCTACAGGAAGGGACACAGAGACACCCACCAACACCTACAGGAAGGGTCACAGAGAGACACACCAACACCTACAGGAAGGGTCACAGAGAGACACCCACCAACACCTACAGGAAGGGACACAGACACCCACCAACACCTACAGGAAGGGACACAGAGACACCCAAGGAAGAAGAAACAAAGCAGTGCAAGGACAAAGTACAGACACCTAGAAGTTCACAGTGTCAAGCATTGCTGGAAGCACTGATGTGATAACACCAACTGCAGTACTGCTCGTGTATAAGCTGAGCCTCAGTAACAACTACACTCCAATAAAATAAAATAAATCAAAATAATAGCAGAGAGCCAACACTTTAGCTCTACAGACCTGGTCAGAAGGTGAGATGCCACACAGATAAAGACAGAAGACAGCCTGACAGTGAGTCAACACACTGCTACTGTGTTTTCAAACAGCCAAAGCAAGGCACCTGCTGAACGATGCTTACACAGTTATCAGACATGTGTTCAAAGATCAAATCTACACCACTTCCACTGAGTGCATCTACATGGCATCTTCTAAGGCAAATGTTCTCTCAATTCAAGTTAAAAATGGAAAATCTGCTTCCTCAAAGTTGGGAAGAAATGTTAAACGATTTCCATAGAATTTAACTGGCAGCACTTGCCCCTACAGACATAAATAACAGACACCACAGTAACCCTTCTGCAGCTCATTAATAAAGTAGTTAATCAAGACAGCCAAGAAGTCTTTCAAACTCACTTTCTCCTCTGCTGACACATCTGTCATTTTGGGGAGTGGAGGTGGCGCACGCTTCTTTATTAAAAGCAAAACATCTGGAAAGAGAGACACACTGAAATACATTAGGAAGTGATGTGCAAACATTTCTGGTGAGATACCTCATAAATTCTAATGCTCATGGAGATAAATTCTGTAATAATTTCCCTGTAGCATCAGGCCTTTCTCACACTTTGAAAACTAGCAACTCCTTAGTGCACAGTCAGTTCAAAATGCAGTGTGCTGTTAGCCACGTTTTGTCTGCTACTGGTTTCTTCTTACACAACACTATTAGTCTCAGCCCCAGCTGACATCAATAGTACATCAACTGGCTCATCATAGTAAGAGAAGAAAGCAGTGGAGACAGGCCATGGATGGCTCTTGGTCTCAGCTGGGATCATGCTTCAGCTCATCGAGGCAAGGGTGAAGCTTCAACAGGAACTTCCAGTTCACCACCTACAGCAGGGGTGTGCCACTGGTCACACATCAGGGCATGTCTTGAGGGCACACAAGCCTTCAGCCTCAGACATTCCATGTGATCTGGCACAAGCTGGATTTGGGCTTTCACACTTGTGCTTTACACCCTCTTCCTAGAGATCACGTCCCGCTTTACAAGTTTCTGGCACCTCAGTTACTACCACATAAACTCTTGGAGTGGAAAGATGCAGAAACACAAGTTAGAGCCCTCAACAGGCCCCTGCAGCATCTGCAGTCGTGCAGCCAGGTATGGTCTGACACAGAAGAGCCAAGAGCAACAGCTAGTGAAGGCTGTTAACCCTCATCTGTCCAGCTGAGCAGTCCACAGAGGGATCTGCACGCTGACTCCTGGCTGCCCTGCCAGCAGCAATCAGCTGTTGGCTGCAATCCCATCTCCGTGACAAACACAGCACACATGGAAAGTGGAGCACATTGCAAAGGGAAAAGGAGAAAAGGCATTTGTGTGACAGCTTACTGTGACCACACAGTTAATAGTGCTTAGCTGCCACATACTGCAATTCAAAACTCTGTGGGAGCCAGCACCTCGCCTAGAAATAATACACCACCCATCAGCAAAAACACTGTCCCCCTTCTCAGCTCTAAAGGTGATAGGTGACACTGCCTTGGAAGGGACACCAAACTGCTGTGCTCATGGCAGCAGCTCTCCAGCCTCCAAAAGCTCAGGCAAAAACCCAGGACCTCTGTCCCTGCTGAGTTTGTGAACCAGAAACACTTNAGTCTCAGCCCCAGCTGACATCAATAGTACATCAACTGGCTCATCATAGTAAGAGAAGAAAGCAGTGGAGACAGGCCATGAATGGTTCTTGGTCTCAGCTAGGGTCATCCTTCAGCTCATGGAGACAAGGGTGAAGCTTCAACAGGAACTTCCAGTTATCAGGCTGAAGCTCACCACCTACAGCAGGGGTGTGCCACTGGTCACACATCAGGGCATGTCTTGAGGGCACACAAGCCTTCAGCCTCAGACATTCCATGTGATCTGGCACAAGCTGGATTTGGGCTTTCACACTTGTGCTTTACACCCTCTTCCTCGAGATCACGTCCCGCTTTACAAGTTTCTGGCACCTCAGTTACTACCACATAAACTCTTGGAGTGCAAAGATGCAAAAACACAAGTTAGAGCCCTCAACAGGCCCCTGGAGCATCTGCAGTCCTGCAGCCAGGTATGGTCTGACACAGAACAGCCAAGAGCAACAGCTAGTGAAGGCTGTTAACCCTCATCTGTCCAGCTGAGCAGTCCACAGAGGGATCTGCACGCTGACTCCTGGCTGCCCTGCCAGCAGCAATCAGCTGTTGGCTGCAATCCCATCTCCGTGACAAACACAGCACACATGGAAAGTGGAGCACATTGCAAAGGGAAAAGGAGAAAAGGCATTTGTGTGACAGCTTACTGTGACCACACAGTTAATAGTGCTTAGCTGCCACATACTGCAATTCAAAACTCTGTGGGAGCCAGCACCTCGTCTAGAAATAATACACCACCCATCAGCAAAAACACTGTCCCTCTTCTCAGCTCTAAAGGTGATAGGTGACACTGCCTTGGAAGGGACACCAAACTGTGTTCATGGCAGCAGCTCTCCAGCCTCCAAAAGCTCAGGCAAAAACCCAGGACCTCTGTCCCTGCTGAGTTTGTGAACCAGAAACACTTTGGTCTCGCTTTCTGCACCACTGCCCTCAGCTCCAGAAGGGGCCATTAGCTTAAGCCATCTAGGCAAAACCAACCCCAGCTCTCATCTTTAACATCTTCCTTTGTTCCACATCACTCCTTTACACCTTTAAAGTTCAGGAGCAAATGGATAGCTCACATTTGCTGGAGTCAGCAATACCATGGGGTAATGGAGCCTGAGCTGTGCCTGCAGAGGACAGCACAATGTAAGCTGCAGATGCTCAGATACACTTCAGTGACCATCCCTCTCCTTGGCCTGGAGACCTCAAGAAACCAGCTGCATGGGTTCTCTGTCTTGGAATACTCTATTTCTGAATTATTATTTTGAAGGATAAGTGTTGCCCTGGAGGTTTAAAAAAATCCTTTAAGAGAAGATAAAAATAATCTATTTAATTTACTGACTTAATGAACAATCCCAACTTCTCTTCCAAAGAAGCAGTTTTAGGGGGTGAAAAGTCTGTTTTCCTCTACCTTTTTGTGCCACTTTATCTACTCTGCTTTGACACAGGAAGCTGATATTAAAAAGGTTACTGTTTGGAGCTCACCAAATAGTTTAACAATCTCACATTTCCAGGCTGACAGGTTTACAAACGAGACAATCTTACCTCTGTCCTGAATGTTTTCCTCCAACACTGTTTTTGTGTCTGTCAGCACCTTCTCAGAAGTAGCATGTATCAACTTATGATGTGTCACAGTTTTTGGATCCTCCAAGCTCCCAGGTACACACTGCAGAAGATAATAAATATTGAAGAGCAGAAGACAGAAATAAGCCCACTGCCTGAATCACTGCACTTTGTGCATAAGGTTCTCCACATACAAACTGTGCCATCTTCTACTGGCTTCTTAATAGCCTCAGCTAGAGGCCAGTGCACAAAATAGGTTTTATTAGAAAAACTTTGGCTTGATTTGTGCCATAACAACACTGACTGGGGTAGGTTTCTACCTGTGCATCCAAGCTCCTGGCTGGGAAGAATAATGAACTGGAAGGAATCTAGCCTTGCTGTTCTGATGCTGTTAAACTAAGAGCTATGCCAGGGACCTGGACTTGATGATCCCTACAGGGCCCTTCCAACCTGAGTTATGATTTAAGTTCCAACTATGATGCTCTAAAAAACTTGTAACATTACAGCCCAATCACCCCAAACGAGCCCTTCAAGCACACCAGCCTAAGAGTGGATTTATACTTCTACAGTGCAGTACATCTCAATCACACTTAATTACAGGAGCTTCGTCCCATACTCAGGCCTTGGAGGCTTGGTGCAAAGCGAGGATGCTCCAGGAGCCACAGCTGTGTTAACTCTAAGATCTGGGACACTTTGTGAGAGGCCTGGGAGCAGCAATTAGTATCATCAACTAAAAATGCAAATCTACCAAGAGCATCCAGTGTTTTACAGAGGGAAGGCTGTAACAATGCAGCATGGTTCTCATTTGTACCCAGCACCAAAACAGAGGAGAGACACTCTGCTACATCTAGTAATTATTATTTACACACACTGTTGGAGTAAACAAGCAACAGCCAGCAGTGATTTTGGTGTACTTGACCTTAAACTGGTGGAGGAAACAGCAGGTTTGTACCTTGTTTCAAGCAGAAATCAACAGATTTGGCTCTGCTGCCCTAACCTGGGCTCCTGCTGCTCTAACCTGGGCTCCTGCTGCTCTAACCTGGGCTCCTGCTGAGAGCAACAAACAGAAGTTACATTCACAACTTTTCTCACCAACCACAAGTAATCAGTGTAGATTTCTCCATACACAAACGTTGTGCTCAATTCTTTAGCACGATTCTAAATTCCAAGTGACTTAATCCACTAGGAAATCAAGTTCAAATCCTGGAAAAAGAACGTGCACACAGGCCTTGAACTGACACATCCTCACACCAGAACTGCTCCCAGGTCCATGTGGTGAGTTTCAATATCACCTCGATGCATCTAGAGGCTTCTAATTTGTTTGGGTGGAAAAAGAAAGCATAGTGGTTGCAATTCCAGACAGGCAAAACTAAAAATAACCTACCAAAACCATGAAATTGATGCTGCTGCTCTCACCACAAAATAGGCTCTATACCGACCTCACCTGCTCTGCTCACAGAAACAGCTTTTAGTGACACTTCTTTCAATACATGTTCCTACCAAACCACTTTCACCATGCTTGTGCATGATGCCTCAACAAGATGTTACAGAGGGAAAGCAGCCACCTTCCTAGTTCACACCTCTTACAAACATTATCTTCCCCTGCTTCCTGAATAAAAGATTTCAAAGACCTTAGAGAACAATAAACAGATGAGATGGCTGCATAAATTATCTGAAGGTGCCATCAAGATTCATTGCAACATGCTCGTGATCAGGAGCCGTGATTTTTCCATTTCTATTTTTCCCTTCAGTAAAACTATATATTATCCATAATGGGTATGCAAATCCACACCATTAGCACAAAGCTGCAGAGAGAATGAAATCAAACATCATGCCAAGTTATCAATTGTCTTCTGCCCTGACTCGCAGTACAATACAAGCATCTATTCAATTAAGCTTCCTGATAATTAAAGGCCTTTCAGCTCTGCACATATGCATGTAATCATCACCCCACCCTGTTTTGGCAGCTTTGCACCACTCTTGTGCTTAATCACAAGGGGGACAAGAGGGAAGCTTAGACTTCTTCCAGGCACATTGGGAACCCCACATCCCACTGCCTGGAGTGAGGCTCCCTCATTTCCCCGGAGAAGGATCACACCTACCTCAGGTGAAAAAAAAAAACAAATGCAGCCCTCAAACCCTTTAAAGAAGCAGCACTTACAAAGACTATAGGGCAAGAAAAATAATAAAATATGTGCTGCAATGTGCAGTTTCCAGAGGCTCTAGCTGAAAGCCCAAAGCAGAGAGCACCTGGCCACCTGTACTCCACAGCACACTCAAAAAGCAAAACTTTTTACTCTCCAAATCACAGTTAAATAATTACATATGGCAAGTTTGTTCTACTACTGCAACTGTGGTTTATGGATGAAAAAGTCTTTGCAAGACTTTGAAGACAAAAGAAAAATACTATTAAATGTTGTTTATTAAACTGCATGCCCTGAGGTAGGAGTAGAAGCTCTTGCTCTCACTGCTCAGGAGTCACAACAAGCCGTTCCACAGGTTGTGAGTCAAACTGCAAGACCACTTTGTGCTGGTTCCACAACACCAGACTTCAGGACACTCCTGGCCACGGGTCACCACCTTACATGCTGCTCTTGTCAATCATGGTTTTGTACTGAAGTAAAACACCATCGTGGCAGAGCTTCCAAATTCAGTCTGATAGTCTCGAGACTACTGGTTTTAATTAACATTTAACACTCACAGACACACCAGCGATAATTGAGCACGTGAGTACCAGGGTTTTCCAGCTCAACCAGGGTTTTCCAGCTGAACTCTGACTGACTGTGCCCGGACACTTTTCTCTTCCAGACAGTGACTACTGGTTTATTCTTTAGACATATCCCATTAAGACCTTTGCTTAGAGCACAGTGAGAGCATCAGAGGAGCCTTTCATCTCCCCACTGACTATCCTGACAGTTCTTGTGCCAACACAGGCTAAGGCTATTCTAAGGCCTCTTCAAAAAAAAGGGGAAGTTCTCCACTAGTTACTACTTTCCTTGTTTGTTCTTTGACAGAAAGAAGAAACACACCAGAGGGAAAATCAGAAACGATCTCACCAATCTCTTGCAACAGTCAGTCACCAGCTCGTTATATACACACAGGAGCTGGTGATCTCCAACACTACCAGGAAACACAGAGCAAATACTGCAACTAAAGCTTGCAAAGTAATTCCACCACCACACCCCCCAAACCCTCCTTGTTCAACTCCTCCAACATTTCTTCCTATACAGCACAGTTTCAGCAGACACAACAAGCCAGAACACCGAAACGCCTGTTTGAGGGGTTTTTAGTTATTTTTGGGGGTATTTTAAGACATTTTCAGGGCGCTGGAAAAGCCCAATTCCTTCCCGGGGGCCCGTGCCTGGCAGTGCCCCCGGGAACACGCCACGGACGGCACAAAGCGCAGAGATTTCGGCGCTATCTATGGCTCGCTCCCGCCGCAGGGAGGGGGTTCCCGGGGAGACACGGCAGCCCCGAGGGACCGGACACTCGTCCTTACGTGCTTCAGGCACCGCTCCTTCAGCTTCTCCACCGTGGTGTCCTCCGGGACCTCCTCCAGCCACTCGGCACCCTCCATGGTGCACACATGGAGCCTCAGCACCTT
>VXBZ01009730.1:21673-36513 GCA_013399135.1 Heliornis fulica
GGCCTGTCAGTGTGTCCGGGCCCATCTGTCCATCCAGGTCCATCCTGTCCATCTGGGTCTGACTGCATCGGGGACCATCTGTCTGTCCAGGCACATCTTGTCCATCCAGGTCCATCTGTCTGTCCGGCCCTGCCTGTCTGGGCCTGGCCTGACCAAGCCCAGAGTTACTTGCCCGTCTCCCATCCCTCTCGCCTGCCCTGGGTGCTGCAGGGCTCCATTTCCCAGGGAACATGCGATACTGGAGACCTCTGCACAGAGAACTGGTGGCCCACTCGGAGTGCCTTGGCTTGTCCCTGCCAGGCTATGGGAGGGTGTCTGTGTTAAATACACTGGTAAAGGGAGCTCGGAATGAAAGGAAGGGTACGGCAGCTCTAGCTGCTGGGTTTTTATGTGTGTGTTAAATGGAGCTGTACTTGTCTAGAAAATACGAGGAGTGTGCCATCGTTTGGAGCGAGCGCTGCTCAGTCTGGAGTTGGTGGAATGGCAGCTAAAGCGCCCTGGAAGAAATAAATCCTGGCAGCATTAGCAGACCCAGAGTCAATAAAGGCAATAAAGTGTTACGTGAGAAGGAGCTGAAAGCCTGGCAGAGCCAGAATGTGATCCCATCAGAAAGCAGGCTCAGTCTACTGGTGAGGGCCTGACCCAGGAGTGTGTCCCAGGGTGTCTGGACACGGATACAGGAGGGTCTGTCCCAAGGGGTCTAGACATGGATACAGAAGTGCCCCACAGAGTCAGGGTGCAGGAGTGTGTCTCGGGGGGGTCTGGACGCAGATACTGCGCTGTGCTGGCAGCTCCAGGGCTCAGGCAGGAGATTTTCCTCTTCATGACACGCAGGAACCCCATCCCTGTCTGCGGTTACTGCTGGGCTGTTGGGCGCAGACACCAGCTCCCAGAGCCCACGAGAGGGAGCAAATTCTCCCTCCGCAAATTCCCTGCCAGCAGCCACTCTTTCAGGGGACACCCTGGGCCGCTTTCCCCGCTCCAGAAGCATGGCCCTGGAGCTGTGCTGTGCCAGCTGAGGCTGAGACGAGGGGCAGATGCGGGTCCCGGGGGCAGCAATGGGGTAACCCCGAGTCCTGCCCTCACAAAGGGCCCAACGAGAAGCCCCAGCTCCAGCCCACCGCTGCTGGAGGCCAAGCACCAGCTCCCTTACACATCCAGACTGGCAAAACCGCCCTTTGTGGGCACGGCACTGAGCACCCTGCTCCTTTCTTCTTAATCCCGGTGAAATTGGCTCACCACAACTTTCCCTGTTTCTTGGGGGGAGCTGGAAGTCTGGACACTGACTCGGAGAGGTGATTCTCGGTGACCCTGGCAGCCACTCCATGGGGGAGAGCAACAGTAATGTTTTGCCAGGAGATATTTTAAAACATTGTGTGATTTCACAGCAGACTAAATTCAGTTGAGAGCTCTTAGTGTGGGGAGGATGTGTGGACGTTACACAGCCATGAAGGGGCTCTTAGCAGTTGCCAGTGGAAGAAGAAGCAGTATTTAGAGATGAATCTGGAACTGAGGCAGGGAAAAGAAAGAGATTTCTGCTTTCTGCCCATACCTTGCATCGAAGCAGTGCTTGCCTAACACAAGTGGAATACTTTATTTTCATGCTTTGAATGCAGCTCCTGTGTGCTTGATAAAATGTACCCATAAAATTGCAAATACAAAGCAATTTGACTACTGATGGCTAATGCATCACAACGGGCAAGGAAAGGCGAGCATTTAAAAATCCCCCCATTTAAACATCAGGCATTACCCCCCTCACTCACACCACAGTGGAATAAATAAACAATATGTGTGTATTATGTTAATATTGCCCAAAGCCAAAAGAATGAGTCCTCAATGTGTTACTTGCTTCCTGTGACTGATCTGTTATGGCCAGAGACCAACGTGGGAATGAGGAAAGGGGGAAATCATCAGCTCTTTTCCTTTGAGAAATGGCCCCTTTTGTTTTCCCTCTCCAGGTGAATTATTTTCCACGATGGCATCGAGCAGCAGGAACCTCCTGTGATGCTGAGAACAGGGATGGGTCCTGGGGATGGTGGTTGCAAGGCTGACCTTGATGTGATGATTGTGGGCATGGGGCTGGAGGGTACCCTGTGTTATGGGGGAGTGGAGCCCACCCACAGTCAAACACCCCATTTAGAGCCATGGGATGTCTTTGGGGAGCAACTGGGAGAACTTTTGGTTCCTGCAGAAGCAAAGAGAGGGGGTGTGGGAGCTGCTGCCTGGGTCTCCTTTGGTTCAAATTAGAGCAGTTTGGGGACTGCTTGAATGTGGGTGAGTTACCTGTGGCCCTTGAGGGAGGACACAGGGACGAGGACAACTCAACATGGGGTGCTGGCTGTGCCTCTCCCGGGATGATTGCTTCTGTCCCAGGGACTCCAGGGACCTCACTCCACCCAACCAGTACTGGCAGAGCAGGGACATCCAGCTCAGGGAAATCCACACCAGCAAACCACTCCTCTCCTTTGAAATGCCTGAGGGTGAAAGGAATAAAGTGATGATGTGCCCCCCCACCCCCTCAGCTTTTCCTGGTCAGTCTCAGAATTTATTGAGACAACTCCTGTGGGATGCTACATCATGTCACCCAAGACCTGTGTATCGACTCTCTTCCCGGTGCCACAGAGGGAAGAAATACGATAGCGGGAGGGATAATGAAGCAGCCATGTTTTCTTCAAACCAACCCAATTCCCTCTTAAGATGGGATAAAAGGGTAAAGAACTTTCCCTTCCCGATATTTTTCTCAGTAATGTGTTTTGACAATTTAATTTAGAAGTCATAGAGTAGCGAAGACAAAGTCACCCGGTGGGTGGACATCGGAGAGTTCAGTTGCCTTTGTGATGAATTGGTGATAGTACAGAGATGACAAAACAACACAGGGGGACAAGGAGGAGGCTGGCAGCACTGTCGGCCACAGGCACAGGATAAATTGAACACTACACTTCATCCAGGATCTTCAATAGTCCCAGGCATCCCGATATAATTTATGGATTGCAATTAGCATTTTGTTATGGCTCGTGCTCGAGCCGCGTACCTATCGCTTGGGTGCAGGTTTTGCTGGAGCTGCAGAGGGAAGTTGGTTTTTTTGTAAGTTTAAAGTACTTATTTATTTAAATGGAAGCAATAAAGGTGCTCAAGGAGTTGCTTCCCTGGTTTTAAGCTGTGGAGGTTGGGAGTGGGGCTTAATTGCAGAGGCTTGTTGAGGTCCTGATGCTTTGAGGCCGATGGACCTTGAATTCATTTCTCTTTATTTCTGAGACATGGAAACTTCTATCTCCTCCCCCTGAGTGACATTGCCAGGCAGATGGAGGAGGAGCAAGGACTTCTGCTCCCCTCTCCATCCCAGCTGGACAAGCTGCTTCCCCCTTCCCTGCACACAGAGGATGATCTTTTTAAAAAGTGGTTTAAAAAGAACATCCTCAGTTTGAGACTGGAAAAACTCGTGAGCAACACGCACCAGACTGCAATGACCAGCACTGGTTCAGGACCCTCAGCACCCCAGGGCTGTGGTCAGGCTGGGGTGCCCACCTCCCCTCACCCCCAGCACCCCAATCCATCTCTGCTCCATCCAACTTCTCCTGGGCACGGAGACTCGCAGATCTCTCGTACAATTTACCTCCGGAATCACTCTGCGAGGCCCCTGACTGTGCTCCAAACGACTCTGTAGGTTGTTATAAATATACAAAGCTTTTTGTGGGGATATTCATGAAATTCTATCACCACTTACCCTGGCTGGTAATGGCCTTGTTTATGGATGGGCTCTATACCTGGCTCTGCAGCCTCTCCAAACACAATTCTATTACCGTGTTTAACTGCTCTATCAGTGTAGCACTTAGTGTGCTCTGCTCTCCAGCACAGCTCCTTAATGGCCAGGGAAGGTATTAGGGCTGCAGTTTGTGAGTATTCAGAAGAAAGTTCAAATCTCACGATGTCTTTATTTTAAAATTCATGGAATTTCTAAGTACCAACTTCTTAGCCATGACCAAACAGTCATTTCTTTCTTAAAGAGCCTTTTATTTTCCCTCCTCTTTCTCCACGCCCTTCCCCCCTCCATCCACTGGTTAACTCACTCTCACCAGCTCCGTGGGACCTGCAGATCTCCAGCTGCCTGTCCCTGCCTGTCCCACCTCATGGATCCCTGCCACCCTCCCGGTCCCCACCAGCTCTTCTCTCCCCAGGAGCATCCACAGTGCAGCTCTGCCCAAATCAGCGAGGGGAAGGGGCCACTTTGGGGCTTTGGAGGCAGCACAGGACCCCCTGCACCCTCCCTGGGAGAAGAGAATTAGAAATTTGGAGGGTATTTAGAAAGATGTAGCAGTACCTACATGGGGAGGGTGATCAGCAGAATCAGGCCACTAGTGGTGCTGGGGTCAGAGTGGTGGAAATCATCCTTCCAGTCCTTCCCTCATGGATCCACTTCACAGGTTTCTTCCCTAAAAGGAAGAGAAAAAACTCTCAACTTTACACTCCAAGCCCCACTTCCCACTCACACCAGCAGAGAACAACGAATACCCACGTCCACCCTCCGCTGCCTCCCCCATCGGGTGCTGGTTTCCCCGCGACCATCCCCGCCGCCTCTGGGAGGCAGCCGGGAAGATTTGCCGCCTCTTTCCAGCCGACCGAGAGCGTTCCCTCATTTCCTCGTGTGCTCTGGCAGAATGTCACAACTTAATTGCTGGAAACAAGAGCAGGAAATATTAGCAGCACTGGCACAATAGGATTTTAATTTAGCTTCGGGACAGAAATGGGTCTCTAGCAGAGTGCCAGGCTCCGGGACTGCCCGCGTGTGTGAGGAGCCTGGAGTTTGCCTAATAGTTTGCACAACTGGGGTGATTCTGTAGGTATGTGAGGGACTTAATTGGGCTCATGCTTAAACACCCTCGTAATGGGAAGCACACTGCGTGCTCTGAGCATTATTATTAAACAGCCCATTTCACTTTTTAATGATCATCTTGGATCACCGTAACAGTGATCAGCAAATAATCCTGGACAAATAAACATCTGTCTTCAGCGTTTCCACAGCTGGAGCTGCCGCTGGGCTCCGAGCCAGGCTGGGGCGGGGGTTCAGCCGTGTCTCCAGCCCCATGGGAGTCCCACATACCCCCCCCTCACTGCCCAGTGATGGGGTGGGGGTGTGCTCAGGGGTCGAGGTTAGTCCTCAGCAGCCTGTACCCCCTGGGACACCGGTGTCTGCCCCCAACGCTGCCGGGCTGCATGCGCACGTCGTCGCCCGCCTTGACATTGAGGTAAAATATGGGGCACCGCTAAATTATTCAGCTGGTGAGAGGGGCTCTCAGGATGGTGTGTTGCTCTTCTGCAGTGTAATTAATAGTCTTTAGATTAAATATGAAATCATTCCTAGTCATTAATAATTTAGCCGCAGCGTGGCGATCTTTGGAGAGCAGCAGCATTTCATATTCTTCTCAAGTCCGTTGCCTGAAACGCTGCGGGGGAAGCCGGCCGCCCTTTCATCCATCTCAATTACAACTGCTGGCTGCTCATTTCCTCCTTGAACATTGTTTTGAGAAGGTGTGAAACCCGTCTGCTCCCGCTGTTCTCAGGTCCTGAGCCCTGGAAACGAGGGGCCGGTGCTCTGCATCCGCAGCCGTCGGCTTAGAGAGGGGGGTGCAGCCCTACAACGCTTCCAAGGCGTCCGTGCTCCAGCCCCCACAGGTGCTGTAGGAGTTTCTGGGTCGAATTTAACTCAATCTTCCCCCATCCTCACCATGGGAGGGGCAGCTGTGTGCCCTGAGAGAGCTCTGACATTGCAGAGGGATGCGCTGAGCATCCTGTGCCCACGCTGCCACCACGGCACCGGTGACCTCGGCCACGTCCGACCTGCCAGCACCAGTCCCAGCTCTGCAGCACGAGAGTCTGGTCCAGAAACAAGGAGCTGACCCAGCTCTCCCCCATCTCTGCCAGCCCCCAGGCCCCACTGCTGCGTGTTTTACGGGCAGGATGGTGATGACAGTTTTTGCTAATGCTGACAAGCACCATAATTTTGTTTTATGCCAGCACTAAAACTGGAGAAAAAAATTCACGTCCTGGGACATCTGTGACACTGTTGCAGCTGATGGGGGATTTATGTGCAGCCCCAGCAGCTCCCAGGCAGGGAAGCACCCGGCACACACACGGAGGTATCACAGTCCCGCTCCTCTGCCCCTGGACCAGCTCTGCCTCTGGACCAGCTTTGCCTCCAGACCAGCTCTGCCTCCAGACCAGCGGGGTGCTGGGCTGTGACACGCTTGACTGTCTTGCCTCAGTTCCCCATGTGGACCCTTCCCCGTGGGAATGACCCCCCCTGCATCACCCTAGCCCAGGAAAAGCAGGGGAAGAGCCCCATAGGCGTCCTTCTACAGGGTGATGGGCTCCCAGGGGTGTGCTGGGTGCCCCAGAGAGAGCAGGGATGCTCAGAAGCAGGAAAAAACCAACAACCCGGGCAGAAACCCGGCTAAATCCCCCCACAGCCAGGCTCCTGCTTCCCTGCTCGGCTGCAAAAGGCCACTCATCACAGGAGGAATATTTTGGAGCCCCGGGGTGCTGGGCTGGGGCTGTGCCAGCTGCCAGCAGCAGCCCTGGGAGGACCCAGCCTTTCTCCAAGCGCTGTAATTCCTGTTTCCAAACAGCAAACAAATGTTAGACAGCTGCTGCAGTAAAACCTGAAATCAAACTGAGTCCCTCGGGGGTGCCGGCAGCGGCTGGGACGAAGGGGCAGGATGAGGCTGACCCCGATGTGGGGTGGAAAGATGCAGCTCTGGGCTTTGAGAGACAATGGTAGCAGCTCCAGGGGTCCTGGTGGGTCTCACAGCCTTGGTGAAAGTGGGTGCTTAATGTCACATCTCCCAGGGAGCTGTAAATAACGTCGTGGCTGCTGTAACCTTTCCGGAGCTCTCCTGGTCCTCGGTTGGTTGTGACAATGGGATAAACTTGTTTGCACACCTGGCTGGGCTTGAAATGGGTTTAATTCCTCTGTGCCTCTCCATGGCATTCACTGATGACTAAATGATGTCTCAGCTCCTGAAGGATGAACGCTGCTGGCTTCAACTTGACCCCACTCTGGTGTCCCTGTCACCAGCAGCACCCCCGGGGTGCCCAGGAGCTGCTGCGGTGTGGGGGGGGCTTGGCCCCAAGTGCTGCTCTCTGTGGGGTGGGAGGATGTAGGGTGATGGGGGGGTGAAGGGGCAGCAAGAGGCCAGAGACACCTTTGAGGGGGTCCAACACCCCCTTGGCAGAGCCCTGCGGTATCTGGCACCTCCCAGGAGGGGTGACCCCCAAATCCCTCTCAATCCCTTTCCCAAATAATGGGATCCCTGATCCTGGGGTGAGAACGGTGGGTGAAGGCACCCACCTGATACTGGAGACATGGAGAGCACGGTGCTGGGACTGGACCCACCCCCAAACCATCACCCCCACTGCCAACCAGCACACTGGGGATATTGGGATGTTCCCAAGTGACAATTCCTAATTAACTGGGACACAAAACCAGGCAGGGATTCCCAAGTGGGGTACTGGGACCTGCCAGGGGTNNNNACTTGGGAATCCCATTCAGTGGGGTATGGAAACAGGAGCACAAGGAGGGTATTAATGAACATGGAAACCTTCTCTTCTGGTGTTGCACACTCACAAATGAATCCACTTTATAGAGCCATAGCAGGGAGGAAATGACTATTCTCAGCCTGATTTATCTGCTCAAATGCTTTGTAGTACTTCAGATTAATAAAAATATTTAATAAAGAATCAGGATGGTTTATCTGTAATGCAAAGAGAATCACATCCCCTGTATTTTTATTACTGAAAAATTGGAAGAGGGAAGAAATAATGATATAAGCTACTGTATAAATGACAAAAATACCCATTCTAGTTATATGCATTGCTGTACAATCTTTTCCTATCCTATAAACATAATATATTCTTATGCCTATTTCAACTGATTCAGGAGTCATATGCTGCATTGTGCAGTTTAATACCACCCCGTCCTCAACAGCTCTGGCAAGTGATTAAATAAGAAATAAATTCTGCTGTCATTGCATTTAAAATCAAATCAAGGATCATTTGTTACCCCAAACGAACCAGTTATCCTTCTCTGCTCGTAAGTAGGCTGCTGTTTGCTGAAGCATTTAGAAATGTATATATAGTAAACTCTTTGCATAATGGCTTGTACTGTAATATGATCTTTATGAGCCTGCCGCTCCGGAGACACTCGGAAGAACCAATAACCAGCACATCGCTGTTTTAATTTAAAGTTATAGGTATGAGACATTTCATATTCTCCTTATATTCCATTCAGCCTCGTTGGCAGTGCCACAGGGCTGAAACTCCTCAGCCCGTCCCTGCTCCAACTCTGGAGCACCGGAGGGTCCCCAGCACCCCCCTGGGAGAGACGCGGCAGCGCCGAACCCCAACCACCCGCTGGGGAGGGAGACACAAAACTGTCCCCTTTGCCAAGTGCACTAATTGTAGTGTCACCACCTCGTTAACGACCCCTTGTGTTGTAATGTCTAATGTTAACTTACAAATGAATTGTGATACCTTCTGAAGCTTCTTTAGCTGCTGCTGGAACGGCACCTGGCTGATAACTGTAATTTTAAAGTCTGTCCTTGTGAGAAGATTGCATCTGACCACGTCTCTTGTTGGCTCATTATTTTAATTTCTTTCCTCCCTGCTGGGATTTCCCACTTTTTGACCCCCTACTCACCCTTGGGATTTACTGGCTGCTGTCTCTTAGGGGGTCTCCTCATGGACGGCCCTTCAAAGCTGTGATGAACAATTTGCCTCGTGCCCCCGGAGTGTGACAGAGCCCACGATGGGAACCTCTTTTCCTAGAAAGAAAAAACAAATAAAATCACTAAAAAACAACTGATGTTAAGAAAAAGAGGGTGCCCAGGGTGCCCCACACAGCTGGCTCCCAGCCCCACACCCGCCACGGCCCCGCCAAATCCAGGGGGTAAATTATTTGTTGCAAATTATTTGCTCGGCTTTAATTATCAAGTTTTGGCACCCATTAGTTAAACCGGTTAATTTTATTACAGAGAAAACAACAAATCACAAGGCTGACAATAATGAGGATGAACAGGCATTTAATTATCCTTGTTCTAGACAGAACAATTATTAATTTTAAATTGCAAAAACTCATTTGAAAAGTTTGGAGTCTGGAGAATTATCGCGGGGAGCGTGATCTTGCTGTGGGAGATCTACGGTCAGCTGCTTCATTAGTGCCTCTAAATCAAGCAAATCAATTCCTCCACCAGCCTCTGATGTAAAACACAGGGGTAGAACTGATGCACTTTGGTGCTGGGGTCCTTCATTAAAGGGGTCTGGTACCCCCCAGCCAGCTGCTCTGCAGTCCCTCTCCTGACTGCTCTGCTTGTGCTGGACCCAGAGGTGTCGGCAACAACTCTTGGCAACAGCATCTTGTCCTAAATGAAAAGGACCCCCCCCCCCCCAGCAAGGTGATCCAGCCTCAAGAGGCACCCATGGGTGCCCTTCAGTGTGAGCACTGGCCCCTGCTGCAGAAATCACTGCTCGCCCTGGGCAGTGTCCCCAAGTGGGGATGAGGGAGGTGGGATGTCCCCTGATGAGGACGATGAAGGTGGGATGTCCCTGAGTGAGACGGAGGAAGATGGGTTGTCCCCAGGTGTGTCATCCCCAGGTAAGGATAAGGAAGGTGGGATGTCCTCCAGGGAGGATGAGGAAGGTGGGATGTCCCTAAGTGTGACATCCTCAGGTGAGGAAGAGGAGGGTGGGTCGTATCCATACAGGTCAGGAGCAGGGGGATGGCACTTGCATTCACCAGGGTGCAGCACGGAGCATCCCCAGAGCCCTGAGACACGGCAGGTCCCTTCCCAGGAAGCAGCTCAGCGTTGAGGCAACCTGTGAGCAAGAGGAAGGAGAAAACCCAACAGAAACAGTTGGGGAAAAGCACCTGAACCTGATGAAACCGATGAAGTCTCATCATTTATCCCCAGTGGTCAGTGGCACAGATAACATTTTTCAAAGTGTAATTGCAGTCAATTGTACTTCCCCCCCAGTGCCCGTCAGCTCATCTTAGCTGGCGTGATAAATGTGAGCTTTTAAGCAAGAATGGATTGATTATTAATAGCTTAGATACCAGTTACAGGAACTGCAATAAAACCAGATTTTAATTTCCCTCTCTATTAAGGAATCTCATGTTTCATTCAGTGTAGAGAGAAAATAGGGGGTTTTGGTGAAGATATTAGATTTACTGCCTCTATAAAAGATCATTGATGCACCCAACTCTGGGTTGTATTTGACTGGTTTTCCAACATAAAGCAGCTTGGGGGGTCTCCATGTGTTCCTCGTGCCCAGCTTGGGCAGGGGATGCTCTACCTTCAAACCTCTGGGGACCTCATTGTTGGGGCAGAGTGGGGGGCCACAGCACCCTGGGGTGCCCTGTGCCCATCGCTTCTCCCAGCCCCAGGCAACACTTGTGGCCCCAAAACTCCCCAGCAGCGTTGAGGGGAGGGTTTGTGGATCTCCAGTGGCTTTGATGGCAGCAGAGCTCCTGACCCACCTCCCTCCCGTGCGCCCCTGCTCACCACTAAACCAAAAAATCCCTGCAGAAGATCCCTTAAACCAGGGTAGGGATGTTTCAGCTGTGATTTGTGTCTAAATCAGGAGAAAAAGCATAAAAGCTGCCTTGACTGAAGAACATAGTTGTGCATTTTAATCTCTTATAACTTACTTTTATGATGTAATTCTGAATTATGTTATTGCATTTGTATTTAGAGAGCACACCAGATGGTGCATGCAGTAACACTTTAAATTAGGGTTTCCCAAATACACATTAAATTTAGATTTAATAAGACAGTTATCACATGGGAATTAAATACCAATTGATTATTTATAAAATACCACAGCTCAGCAAAGTCTCTGGCTCAGCCACCTTCTCGCCCGGCAGCTGGGGCGGAGGGAACTCACCTTCAGTGAGCGACTGGGTGTCCTGTCCTGGCTCTTGCTGGACACTGCTGGCACCTCCCTGGCCACCTGCTGCCTTGTCCAGCTCCTTGGTACCAGAGGATGGATGCAAAGGGACAGATTCTGGCATCCTCCCCCTCAGCCAGGCCAGCACCCCGGTGTGATCTCTGTGCCGAGGGAGTCTGGAGAAGAGGAGGCTGAGGAGAGACCTTCTGGCTCTCTCCAAGTGCCTGCAAGGAGGGTGCAGAGAGGTGGGGTCGGTCTCTTCTCTTGGGGAACAAGTGACAGGACAGAGGAAATGGTCCCAAACTGCCCCAGGGGAGATTGAGGTTGGGCATGAGAAGAATTTCCCCCCTGAAAGGGTTGTCAGGCGTTGGGACAGGCTGCCCAGGGCAGTGGTGGAGTCCCCATCCCTGGAGGGATTGGCAAAGCCAAGAGATGAGGTGCTGAAGGACATGGCCTAGAGGTGGCCTGGGCAGGGTCAGGCTGGGGCTGGACTCCATGAGCTTGAAGGGCTCTTCCAGCCCAAGGGATTCGATGTTTCTGTGACACCCAAATCGGAGCAATGGCTCCCAACCTGGTGACAAGAGGGTGCCCACAGCTTGGACAATGCCCACTTCTGACCAGATCCCCCTTGGGCACATAAAGCCAAGCCCTGAAGTCACCTCCAGCCATGTAAAACCTGTGCATGTCCCCTTCCACCACACAGAGCCGTGCCCATCGCCCGTGGCCCCACACCTACACCACGCTGTGCACCTGTGCTGTGCCACACACCTACACCGAGCCAGGTACCTACACCGAGCCACAAACATCACTTTTTGGCCAACACAACCCAGCTTGTCCCCATGGAGGGTCCCTGGGGACATGGGGCTAGCCCTGCCCTGGCACAGAGACCCAGCCCAGCCCCACGTGTGGCTGCAATCCCAGCTCAGTCACCGCCCCACGGCTTCATTCCATGAAAACATTTAAGATCCTGTGCTGCCAAGGATTTATTTTATTATTAGTATTATTATTATTCTTCAGACCCACAATATGCTGCTCATATACTCTGGGTAATTTACTTTTCTAATCAAATTGATTTCCATTCAAATGAATTCTCTTGTCCATCTCTATTCCAGTAATGTTATTTTAAGCATAAGCTGTGCCGTGGTACAAATGTATAATCAAACGGGCAGATGCAGAGGGCATCGTGGTACTTTATGGTGAATCAAAGAGAAGGGAAATTATAGAAGCTTTTAGGTGCAATAATTTATGTCTTGCAACTCCTGGTTGGGCCCAGTGAGTGAGACCACATTCCCCTCCTGGATTTATCTGTCGCCTGGGTTGGTGGCTCCGTGTTTCTTCCCTCTTTTTTTTTTTTTTTTTTTTCTTTTTTTTTTTCCTTTTTTTTTTTTCTCAGCCACTCTTGTGTTGGATTAGACAGATCCAATTCCCTGTCCTAAGGGAGCAGAGCTCTTGGGGGGTGTGGGCTGGGTGAAGGCTGCCAACCCTGCAGGACCCTGCCCAGCCTGGCAAGGGCTGGACCCCAGCACCAAGGATTTGGGGTGTCATCACCCCCCAACTCCCAGCACAGACAGCGTTACCTGGGGACAAAAATCAAGCACCTGACTCACTCAGCCACTGTCCCACAGTGCAACCCCAATAACTGGGGGGGTGAGAAGCTTCAGGAACGTGATAATTGCCACTGTCACCGGGTGTTGCCATCCCCTCACGACACCGAGGATGCAGCCACCCGCCACGCTCACACTCCAGCTCACCCCTGAGCCCCCTCCCCACTTCCTTCCCCAAACCCAGGGCATCATCACAACTATTTTTATTACAACCCTTCAGCTACTCTACAATAACACTCCAAAGACCCTGCCTGCAGCCCAGCTCGATGGGGCTGATTTATGTGCCGGTGGCAGCCTTAATTCAGCGCCGCTGCGCCCAAGTCAGCGCCGCAGAGCGCGGCGGGCACAGCGGCGGATGATGCAGTTCCCACCCTTCACCCTTTATTTGTATTTTCTGTCCTGCACAATATATATATCAGCCATCACCAGTGCAGGAGCAACGCTCCACAGTCTATTATAAAATGGCTCGGTGCAAAAGATGCATATAAATAAGAGAAGCCGTGAGTGTTCCTCAGCGCCGGTGCAGGGAGCACCCGCAGCCGTGATTTACAGCAGCTGCTCCATGGGCCTCCCCGACATAAATCTCACGCTTCATTCACATGTAGGGAGTCAGGGAGAGGGAGTAGTGGCACCCACAGCACCTGCCATCCCCACTGTCTCACTCTGTGCCACCTTCCCTGGTCCTGGAGGGTGAGCAGGGATGGATTCAGCCATACCTGGTGTCTCGGCTCCGGCCAGCCCGGCTCTTGCTCCCTCCTTTCCATGAGGCTGAGAAGAAGGATGGTGCTGGGCTCATGCAGGATCTCAGTGCTGGTGGAGCAGTGTGGTGCCCACCAGCATGCCCTGGCTGCAAAGGCAAGGACAACCACCCTCTGCAATGACCAATGCCATCTGTGATGGTCAACACCATCTGTGATGGTCAACACCATCTGCAATGACCAACACCATCTGTGATGGTCAACACCATCTGCAATGGCCAACATCATCTGCAATGGCCAACACCATTTGCCCCAGCCAACATGGGTGCACCTGCCCAGGGCTGTGCTGCTCCCTGGGCCTCCCAGACACGGTCCTGGCCAGCTGCCTTCCAGAGTCTCCTGCATTCTCTACCTACACTCACATTTCAGGACCCTTCCAGGCACCCAGGAGCAAGTTCCTGGCCCTTTTGGCTGGGCTGTGTTTGGTTGTGCTGGGTGGTCTCACCTCATCTGTCGTTCTGGGTGCTGAGCTCCCTGTCCCCCTCCTGGGGTGACCCACCCTTGGAACTGGAGCAGAGCAGTGCTGGAAAAGGTAAACTCCAAAAATACATCCAAGCTCAGCCTAAATCCACACTGAACCAACAGCTCTGGCTCAATCTGGGTGTTTTTTCCTGGGGAGAACTGGGAGGGACCTGGTTCTCTGTCCCCAGGGCAGTGCCATGTCCCTGGGCTGCTGGGCTCTGTGTGGACAACCCGCACCCAGAGCAGCCCTGAGACCACCCCCCAGGGCCAAAAACCACCAGGGTGGAGATGAGCCGAATTCAGAGCCTGAGAGGGCACAGGGCATCGGTGTCTCTCCCTGCAGAGCAGACCCTGAGAGAACAAAGAGAGATCAAGTCTTCAATCCTCAAGAGCTGCCACCCAGGAACCATCTCAGATCCACCCCATCACCACCAAACCGCCACGCTCCTACTGCCCCGAGGACAACCTCACCCCCGGGTGCACCCACTGCCAGGGACTCAGCACCCCCCAGGACCCACAGGATGCTGCCAAAATCACAGCACACACCAAACCGAGGGAAACCACCCGGGTGTTCCACACCACCCCCAATAAACTGAGTGAGCACCACGAGAAACCCTCTCCCCCCCCTCCCCGCGGGCCGCGCCGGCCCGTCGCAGCGCGGCCCGGACAGCGCCGGCTCCCCCTCCCCGCGGCTCCTTCCCTCGGCACGTTTTCTACAGCAACGTCGTTTACTTGGTTAAATAACTCATTTATCTTTTTATACCCTCTGCAGATCATAATCCACCCACTCTGACAATACCACACACCAAAGACCTAATTTTAGCGGTGGTGTTTATAAGCAATCAGTTTGAAATATCGGAGCGGTCGTGGGATGGTGGTGGGGTGGGTTTGGGGTTTGGGGTTGGTGGTTTGTTTTTTTTTTTCTTTTTCTGAAATACTGACGTTTGCAAGAAAGCTGCTCATAAGGAGAATTCTGATTATAACAACTCATTTAGAATAAATCAGTTTGAAATGGTTTAGAGAACACGGCGGAATGTGCCGTACATGAGCATCCAAGTTTCTGTGTTTTTTTTTTTCT
>VXBZ01009730.1:42114-58310 GCA_013399135.1 Heliornis fulica
GCTTTTCTCCTCCCCTTCTTAAAAGAAAAAAGAAAAAAAGGAAAAAAATAATAAAAAAAAAGAAAAGGAAAAGAAAAAGCTACAATCTTATAGACTAACCTCAGGAATATCAAAAAAGGAGCCCAATATTGTTGTTTTTTTTTTTAAGTAGGTCGCCACAGACCTAGTCGTTTACAGTATAACGAATGCAATTATTTCCTTCATAAATTTTAAATACAAGCAGAATAAAAATCACATTTTTTTCAGGCAACAGTAGCAGTTCAGTAGGTAAGTGGCTTGATCACATTTTTTGTTTCGTATTAGTAATGCATGCAAGCAGCTTTAGTATTACAGATCCCTTATAGGTCACGAAACGTTTGCTCTCTATAAAGTCCCTCCGTAAGTACCATCTTGTCTTCTCACGGGAGTTTCAGGCCGGCTGGAGGAGCCTGAACCTTGTTCAAAGGGTTGTGGAGTGCTTTGGGTATCTGATGCCATGGCATCTGTGGCAGCTGCCTCCTGTATCACAGAGCCAGCCCCTTCGGCATCCTCGTTCTGTTCGAAGGACTGGTTGGATCCATTGCTTAGCTCTACGTTCACTGTGTTAGTTCTCAAGGCTACTATAGTTCCTGAATCGCTCCTCCTTTCTGCATAGATTCTCTGCTCAAAGACCTGAGCAGTGTTGGGCTGGAATTCAGGATCCAGGGGGACACTGTTTGTGGTGGAGCCCATGACCGTGCGGTACATCTCCATCCCTTCCGGCAGCATGGACTTAATCTTCGGCAGCCAGCGCTTGCGGACCCGGCGGGCGTTGGTGCACATATCGGCTGCTATAACATTCATCTCGCTTTCTTTAAAGCTCGGGGCAAAATTCTGACAATACACTGCAAAGACAGGGATACAGAGAGCTGAGGATTCAGAGGGAGCAACACGGAGGTGGCCGCGTGGTCACAGCCTCTGCCCCGTCCTGGAGATCTGCCGCAGGACTTCGCGCACGGGCAGGTGCCAGGGAGGTGCCAGAGCTCTCGCAAGGGGAGACTTATAGACAAGGACTCCTCGGCTCGAGGCAGATACACCCAAGAAGATACAGACCAGAAGGCATAAAAACCCCAGGTGGCATGGGGAAGGGGGCTGGAGGTGACCACTCACTCCCCAGGGACACAATGAGCCCAAGGGGTACCAGGTCCTGCCTGCAGGACCCAGCCGGAGCGCAGCACCCTCGGCCTAAAGCAGAGATGGATGCAGAAAAAGTCAACACAAACTCCTCAACCTCAGGTCTATTAATGGCTCTTAAACCCCACAGTGAGGCAGACATGGCAAAATGCCAGAGCTGCTCATGATGGCACAGAGGAGGTGGCCCCAAGGACCATCCTTTGCCCATCCTACATCTTGCTCCAGCACAGATCTCCAGCGTTGCCAGGGTGGCTACTCCAGCATCTTGCCACCACCATCAGCTGGCACCTCCCCTGCAAGGTCAGCAACACCTCAACTGCAGCCCTGCTTCTCCACGGGCACCGAGAACCCGGTGCTCTTATGGGGCAACATCGTCCCACTGCCATGGTGAGCTGTCACCAACTGAAACTTGCACACAGGGTATTTGTGTCTGAAATTCGGGCAGTGAGAAGTCATCTCACACCCTGAAACAGGACTGTGAGTTGTAGGCTCTGTCACTGGACAGTGATGTCCCTCCAACCTCTGAAACTCTTGGCAAGGCTCGGTGAGGAGCACGGTGCTCCGGGGAGCACCACACACCAGCTACGGGCAGGTCCTCATGGCACAACCCAGAGAGTCTGTCTGGGCATACAGAACACCTGGCATCTCATCCCCTTTCTGCCTGTGCTACAGATCTCAGAGGGTGGCTGGAAGGCCCCCGGAGCTGAGAACAGCAACAATTAGGGAGAGGAAAGATTTATCTTCCAAATCTTAAAAATAATAATAAAAAAGTATTAATTTTAAAAAAATTGCTTAAAAGTTTCATTTTGCCAGTGCAAAAATATTTACATAAAGATTTACTACCCAGAATCCAGCGAGGGAGAGCCAGCACACTGCTTTCCACTCATGTCAAGCCCACAATAAACAGGGCCCTGTGCACTAACCCACCAGCTCTCCCAGAAGCAGCCGGCTCTTCTCCAGGCTGAGCCACCCCAACCCCCTGCCTGTCTCTGGAGCGGAGCTGCTCCAACCTCAGACCATCACAGCCTGCAAGCCTGACAGAAATGCTTCTAGCCAGACCTGGGGCAGAGCCTACCACGATTCTCTGATCCTTGGGGACATCCCTTGAAGACCAACAGCCCCAAAAACCTCAGCTGCTCTTGGGGGCTGTCACAGCCTGGGCACCACGGGGACAGCACCTCTGAGAGACACGTGGAAGACGTATTTGGGGGCAGGACTGGAGCTGGTACATGTGGGACTTGGCACAGCCCCCCACTCAGAGCCACCCAAGGCTGTAAATCCAGCACACAGAGACAGCCTGTCCCCATGGCATCAAATTCCAAAGGTTGCCTAAACCATCATTTCAACTTCCTTGCTAGAGCACCTAGGAATAAAAGAATTAACTGCAAAGTCAGTGCTTTAAAATCCACCAAAACACTCCAACAGCAACAGTGCTTTCTATTAAGATACTGCCAAACAAATAAACAAAAAATTAACCCCAGCACCCTCAGAAGAGATGCAAAACACACCCAAATTCGTTTTCCTCTAACCCAATTTCACCATATTCAGTACTAATACTGTGCAGCGGGGACGGCCTTCCCCGCCTAGGTTTCGCCTTTGCTCTCAGCATGCTGTTGCAACAGAGCAGCAATAAATCTCTTTCCTTACATTTGACTGCATTAAGAACCCTGCTGTCCAGGGGCTTCCTGCTGGGATCGCTGGTGGAGGACCGGATTCCAGTTCCGCAGCTGTTGGCAAGTGTGTTCCTGCAGGAAAGGCAGAGGGAGATCCTTACCCCAGGGGCCAAGTGCTGCCCTGTCCCCTTCCCTGTAGGTTCTCAGGGAGGGGTCATTGTGTTACACCAATTTAAGGGATGGGAAAACCAGGTGCCCACGTTCAAGGATCATGGAGAAAATGCAGGGAAATCAGTGCAGCACATACAGAGGATGAGGCACTTGTGACAACTTGGGAGAGCGGAGGGAGCGAGCGGACGTACCGATCGAAGAAGGTGGCCAGAAGACGTCTCAGAAGGACCTTGTGTTTGACACCGGCACATAAGTGGCAATTCATCAGCTGCCCCCGGGTGATGTAAACACCTGAGCCTGGAAGGGTCAGAGAGGGAGAACAGGGAATGAAAACCCTCGTTGGGGACAGCACTGCCTCTGGGCCACCAGCACGCTGCTGCTCCCAAGCTGGTGGGACGCGGGACACGGCGTGCGCTTCACGTGCTGCCACCAAACCCAGCATGGAGAGAGGATGTTCTCTCTAGCCTGGCAGGGAGAGCCTTGCCCCATCATGGTGCCTCAGGGCTGGGGCAAGTCCCAGGCAGTAATAACTCCTAGTGGCATCTGTACAGAGAGCACGTCTACGGGAACGAAATGAAAGGACTTTGTCATGAGGACACACAGCACCCGGCTTTACTCCCTGATCTCATCTGTACAGATCAGAGTCCTTATGCTTTCTGAAGGAAGAAAACCCCAACCCATTTGGCCTTTTATTTTTTCAAGTGAAGGACTGCAGAACTAGAAAGAAAGGGAAAAACCCCTCTGTCTGGCCCAGAGAAGGTACTCGGCTACGCTACAGATCTACCTGTCTCCAAAAACCCAGCCCATCACCTCCTGGTACGTCTGGTGAGCAGGGAATTTTCCTTCTCAGGCACAGGAGCTGCTGACATGGAGACACCCATCCCTTAGGGTTCTTCTCCAGCCCCTGCCAAGGCGGCTTCACACATCCAGGGCTCTGCCTGCTTTAGAGCAGTTTTCTCATCGAGCACTTCCACTCTCCATGTATCCACCCGTCCCGCCCCAGCACTGCCATGCCGGGTCAGTTATCCTATTTTTCAAGCTTGCTGCTACCTGAGAGGGCTCTGGTGTTTGCTTTTACTGAAGGACAAATGCTGGATCCTATCTGGATCCAGAACACCCTCTGTTCTCCAGATACAAAACCATCTATTGCAGAAGTAAAATTACCCCCTGGATTTCCAGGAATGATTTCCAGGTAAGCCTGAAGATGATGGTCCCTGATCTTCTGGATGAAGGAGCTGCAGAGCAGCCCACACCATCAGGCTGTGCTGGGGCAGGTGCCCAGCTCCTCTCCCTGGGGCAGGCAGCTGCCTGTACCTTGCCTGCTGCACAGGCAGCCCAGGCCACCGGCACTGCCCCGGCTGACGGTCCTGCTGCTCGCCACGCGCGGTGCCCGTCGGGTCACACCTTGCCAAAGGGCCTCTTGGAGAGAGCTGCTGAACCAATTTTGGCAACACAAACTGGAGATGGAAGGAAAATTCTCCTGATGAAGAGTTGAGGGAAAACTTTGCTGCAGGACCCTCCTGTGTGTTCTGGGGTGAAGCCTCCCTGGGTCTCACCCGGTTGGGGACGGGAATTATTGCGGAGCTTTGCTCTGGCAGCGCCGTTTTGAGAGGACATCAGAGCCACCAGGGGCTAAACACCAGATGCTACCGAGGGGGACGTCACTTTAATAAATAAAAAATAACTGGGACAGCCACCACTGGTTAGAGATATTAATCTACTTCTTCTTTTTTTCCAGATTGAAAAATGTAAATCAAGCCGAGCTGCCTCGAGCCAATTTGCAGCTCTGACTGTGAAAATAGCCCACACCACTTGATGGTTTTAAGAAGTCTCACATAAAATGTAAATGGGTACAAAATGAATATTCCAGATATAAAATAAATACTTGTGGTCTTATGCTGTGTTCCAGCATGTGCCTTTTACAAAGACCCATCCCTGATCCGATGGAAACCTTTCCGGGCATCCTCTGAAATCCAGATTCCTCCTACAGACTGAAAATAAAATCATTCCACTCGCCAAGAGGTAATGACTGGAGAGAAAAAGCAACTGATTTGGATCGATTGTGCCCCCCCATGTGTTCTTTTTGTACCAAGGGCTTCAGGGGAATTAATTAAACCTCCCTGCCCAGGCAGCAGGTAGGGGCTGGTGCACAGAGATCAGTTCATCCAAACATCGCTTCATCTGAGGGGAAAACCTCCCAAGAGCCCGATCTCTATGCCAAGAGGATCACTGCAGCAAAGAGGAGCTTGGGGGGGGAGACTTATAAAAGCAAAATACAATTATTTCAAGTGGAATTTGATCTGGAGGCCCCAGTTAAACATCTGGTTTGCGCTCAGCAGACTGGCACGGTCACCAGATTTCACTCTTTATCCAGCTCCGTGCCACCGGTACCGTTAAAAGCTGAACAGCATCATCTTCCTCCTCAAGCTGGGCACAAATCCTGCCCTGAGCAGTGAGGTGTCCTGCTACTGCAAACTGCCCCCCAAATGAAAATAAAGATGGAAGAAATCCTCTTTCTCTGCTCTGCTCTCGTGAGACCCCACCTGAAGTCCCCAGGACTGGGGTCCCCAACACAGGAAGGACATGGAGCTGTTGGAGCGGGTCCAGGGGAGGTCATGGAGATGATCCGAGGGCTGGAGCATCTCTCCTGTGAAGCCAGGCTGAGAGAGGTGGGGTTGCTCAGCCTGGAGAAGAGAAGGCTCCAAGGAGATCTTGGAGTCCTTTCCAGTCCCTGAAGGGGCCGACAAGAAAGCTGTGGAGGGACTTTGGAGAAGGGCCTGGAGTGACAGGACGAGGGGGAATGGTTTGAAATGGGAAGGGGATAGATTGAGAGTGGATCTTAGGTAGAAATTCTTCCCTCTGAGGGTGGGGAGGCCCTGGCATAGGGTGCCCAGGGCAGTGGTGGCTGCTCCCTCCCTGGAGGGATTCAAGGCCAGGTTGGACATGGTCTTGAGCAGCCTGGTCTGGTGAAGGTGTCCCTGCCCATAGCAGGGGTTGGAGCCAGATGTGCTTTGAGATCCCTTCCAGCCTCAACCATTCTGTGATTCTATGCAAGGACCAAGCCCAGTTCCTTCTCTTCCTTCCCACTGCAGCGTTCCACAGTTTAATAAAACCCCAATTAGAAAAAAAAACCCAAACCCCACACTTTTTCAGGTTTTTCAAAGCTTGCTCACTGCTACAACATTTATCTCCACTGCTCTGTAGATCTCACAACACGACTGGGGTTCGTTGCTTTGGGTTTTGTGAGATCTGTGCATCTAAATCCAAACACAATTGCGATGCAGCCCACACCAACCAGGAGGAACACGACCAGGAGAATTCAATTAAAATGCTAAATTAATTCAATTGAATAAATCCTGTTAATGACACATTTTTCTATCAGCAAATTAAAGGAAACTTAGAACTTTTAAGAAGATGATTGGAGATGAATAATCCAGAAAGACACAGCAAGGGCACACACGATGCGTGTCTCCAGCAAGGGTGCAAGCAAGATGAAGCACCCATCACCAGAAGGAAACCACCAGCATTCTCAAGCAAGGAAAAGTCACCCCTCACTTACCTGCAACAAGCTCAAGTTTTTCTCCAGGATCTCCCTCTGAGTAGAGTTTTGGGTGGCAACGGTATCCAATTTGACTGATAAGACTGGCTGGGAGAGCAACTAGATCCCGTCGTATGAGGACACAGGAGCGGTTCTCCAGCGGGATCTGCTCTGGCTTCTCTTGAGCAACTTAAAAATGAAAAGGGAAAACCATTAGAACAGTGTATTGTGCAGGAACAACACAGACAGAAGGTCAGGTTTTGACTTTTTCATGTAGCTCTTGGAAATATTCCACCCTCCAGAAGCACCACCAGTGGGCAGGGCTACTGGCCACAGGGCAGATGCCACCTGACAGCACGGAAAGATGCCCTGGTCTCCCACCACAGCAGCCTTGTACGTGTGTTTGGGTTCTGCAGAGGGATTCTTGGAATCTAATTAGGCTTAAACTTTTCCTAGGTTAATCATTTATGAAAACAGGCAACTCTGCACAGCCGGCATCGATCTGGAAATGCAGGATATGGAGCTGGCTTCCCCAAAGCCTCCCAGAAGAACAGCAGATTACTTCACCAGGGGTTTCTGAAACAGGCACTAAACTGCCTGAGTTTCATAAATACCTTCCTCAGTATCATAACAACTTCTCTTGATGGGTTTTTTTCTCCTTGGAAGTTAAAAGTCAGACGCTGCAGATACACCCTGCACTGAGGAAGGTCACCAGAGCGAAGGACACGGCGCCCACCAGCCACCTCCCGAAGCACCTTCTCCTACTCTGCCTTTCACAGGATAACTTTTCCTCTTGTTAATGACAGACCCCAACCCACAAGCCAGGAGAAAAAAAAAAGTTGTTTTTAAGCTGTGGCTTCAAATCCAAATGAGGAGGTTGTGCTGGACTTCACTCCGTGCCCTGACGGACCATCCCCGGAGCTCTCCGCTGCCCATTAGCAACCATTAACCTTGAAAAGCTGAAACTACTGAGCTGTGCTAGCAGTGCTGTGCGAGTCTGGGTCTGGTGGGCACACAGAGGATTCACCTTCTACAGCACATTTACAGTGCAAATCCACAGGTTTGCTTAAAATTACGATTTCTGACGGCAAAAGAGGCTGACCCGGGTGTACATCAATCAGGACACGGTGGGAGCAGTCACAGTTCTGAATGGCAGCCCAGCTCCACAACAATCCATCTTTTTTCCCCAAAACTCTTTGATCATGTGGCATGTGCCACACATAAAACCAGCCCCAGCCATGTGCCTCCATATCTGAGAGCAGGGAGAGAAGAAAAAAAATCCCAGCAATTAGCGTTTCTGAACTCCAAACATCTCCTGCTCCAGAGGTGTCCTTCCCTGCAATTATCCCAGTGTTCTGGGGGGGACATTTTTCCACTCTCTAGATAAAATAACAAGTTTTGCAGACTTGTTGCTGCAGTAACCAAAGGGAGACGGCTCCTGTACAATGGGAGCAGTGTTCTAACTAGGACATGACCCGCAACGCTGTGCCGTGCCGTGGCATCCTATCGCAGGCACGGGGCTGGAAGCATCCCTGCTCTCACCACTCCTCCTTCCTGGAGTACCAGGAGGACGTTTCTTACTCACACCTTGGCAGCAATTAAGCAGCACAACAAGTCACAGGATGTGTCAGAAGCCAGGTCTCTCACCTGATGACCTTTGCGAAGCGTCAGGGCTTCGTGGTGCTGGTGTGAGGAACCAGAGATATCCCAAATTTTCAGCAGTTGCAGCATCTCCCTGATTAAGAATGCTCCAAACCAAGCATCCAGCCACCTCTCCTTGGAGATGGGACTCACCTTCTGCTCATGCTGAGGAAGCATCTAAAAGACCTGCTGTATTTCTGGTGCTTTCAAAGGGTGATAAGTGGAGTATATCCCTCTAAACACCAGCATTTTTTTTATATGCAAAAGCAAAAGGGGTGACCAACACCCAGGCAGGGGTCACTCTGCCATCCTGACTGAAGAAATCCAACACCTCCACCATCCAAGTGGCAGACAGCTACAGCAGCCAAGGACCAACCTACCTGCTCTGTCACCTCCCACTGGCAAAGTCAATTAAAACAACGATTTTGGGGCCAAAGAGGTCCCAAGGTATCAACGACGAGGTAGGTAAGAGAGAGATCAGCACGAGCACTGCGTCCACACCACCCCCCTGGAGGACTCCAGGTTTGGTGTCAGACCTGTTTCCTCAAGACAATGGGCTGGTGAAAACCCTGCCTTGAAGAAACTCTTTGCTTTTCAAGACATTTCACTTCCACACCATCAGTAAGTCCACGTGTCTTCCCGTGGAATCAAACACTTCAGAAAACAAACTAAAATTTGGCCTAAAACGACCAAGTGTAACTCAAACTCCTTTGGTTGCCTCATCCCACTGGCTCAGCGTCTCTAATTCTGGACATGGCCAAGAACCACTTTTTTGGACTTTGTTCCCATGAAAGCCTGAGCACAAATCCAGTGATACTGAACCAACCCCTTGCAGCACCACCTCATCCCAGCAGACAGCAACCGGTTACGTAAAGGAGCAGGAGACAAGAGACACTCTGGTCCCATGTTTTCAGAGAAAGCCCGTCTGTTTGGCCTTTATGCTCCGAAGAACAGGATAGTATTCACTTCTAATTAATTTGTATCTCCTTCCCTTTGAGTGAAAGGACAAACAATGGCAAGTATTGTTGCATGCAGTTTTGTTCTCCACCGAGGAAGGAGCCCACCAGCCAGGGAACAGAGCAGGAAATCATTACAGAGGAAGCAGCCAGAGCTGCCAGCCCAACGCTGGTGTGTTTTGTTATTCAGATATATTCTTTGAGCTCAGACCTGCTGCAGCTGGCAGCAAGTGGTCTAAAGTGGGACATATCCCGGGTTTTTCTGGCTGAAGAAGCAACTTCAAACCAAAGAGCCAGATTAGGCTCAGGGGACAGTGGGAGCCATGGGAATTACTGGTGCTCTACAGCTTTGCGTGATGCTTGGGGCATGTATCCTCCTTGTCCCTGCCCAGCTTGGAGGTCTGTTACACCACCTTCCTGGTGAGCCCATGGTGGTTTTGGTGATGCCAGCACAGCTGCATGAGCCACCTGAGGTGCCTGGGACCAGAGATGCTGGGCCTACACAGCCCATGACCTTCACTAGTGATGGGCAACAAGCTGCTCAGTACCCAGCAGTGCTGGGAATTGTTGGTCATTCACTTATTTCCTGACAATCCAAACACCAGGGCTTAAAGATTACTCATGAACCCCCAATTCCTAGTAGTCTGGGTTCACCTCTTGACCATAAACTTCAACATATTCCATATATCTGTTCTGAGAATGGGATTGGGAGAAGTGGAAACCCCCAAGTGACAGACCCTCACCCAAACATTAACATTTACAGAGCCCCAACCCAGAACCACGAGCCACAACCCTTGGTCCACCACAGTGGCTACAAAACCACCTCCATCTTCTCTACCCCCCGGTCACCACATCTGCAAACACATGGATCTCTCTCCCCTGTCCTCTTCATGGTGAGTAGCTTCTCTCCAAACAGCAGTTATTTTACAAACATTTTCATCCCACCAGCCTATTTTCCACTGGCAGTGGGATCACCCCAAAAATAGCATCCCCACCGCAGCCCCGGCACCGCCAGCATCTGCTGAGGACGCACGCACACGCCCTGGGCCAGATACATGACACAGTCCCAACAGGGATAGTTTATGTTTTACAAATAGTACTTTTATAACAATGTACTGGAATGCAGAGATTTGATTTGTGACCTATTTATACAGGGAGGTAATCTGGAATTAGTATAGGAAAAATATCGCTGGTTTATAAATACCCCTATCTTGCCTTCGCCTCAGATCTCAGCCAGGAGTGAAACATCTGCCAGCCTAAAATTAAACATCTGTGTTTTACGGTGAGGAAACCGGGACTGGAAGTTTAATGCCAAAAAAGGCCAGGGGCTGTGCACCCCCAGCATGGGGCTGTGCTGTCCTCTGGCTGCTCAGCACCACCAGTCCCTGGGCTGGGCTGGGCGACGCCAGCGTTGCCCCGCTCACACTGAGGTTGTTTGCAACCCTCAAGCACAAAGGAAAAGTGCTCTGGGGAGTAAAGACATTGTCCTCTCTCGACCACTCCATCTCCTAAACACAACTCCAGCTCTTTGCTCCCTGTTCCCACCATCAGAACCAGCCCCTTTATTACAGCTGTGGTGCCATGAGCTGTGACTGAAATCACCATTCCCAGGCTCGGCCCGGGATGCCGCACAGGCTGCGCTGGAGCCGCTCATTCCAGATTCTGGCTTGTTCCTTGCCCTCTTTCCTTACTGTCAGGAATCAGAGGCCAGGAGAGAAAACTATTCTCTCAGCTAATTACCACAACTATTCTATAATGGCCATTTTAGATGAATTTTTAATGAAGTGTGCTCCTGTCAGTTCGGGATTTCATAACTTTCAAGTCCGGCCTTTCCATTCCAGCCATTTGCTGCATGTAGATTTTTCCTCCTCTCCTCTGCAAAGCGGTGCAGCAGGAGCAGGGGAGGAGGACAGACCCTCGTGCAACTTCACTTGTGCCTGTCAAAATTAAATTAACTGCATCTGCTAAGCAGCAAGCTGACTGACAAGAACGTGGCTCAGTGCAGAAAAACGCCGAGCATCTGCAAGTCCTGCTGAAACCCACTTCAGCTCAGGCCCACGACGCTGTAATTAACAAGGATAAAAATACTTTGCTTTTGTTTAATATTTTCTGGAGTTGTGCATTCCTCAGATCAGATGCTAGAAACCTCATTCAGTCTCACTCGTGTCCTCGAGGCCCACGTGTTCTGCACGACCAGACCTAGTTACAGCAGAAGGAGCCATTTTGCCCCCATGCTCTCGGCTGCCGCCACAGCAGGCGGGCGAGGGGACGGCAGCGGTGACACTGGGGTCACCCAACGCGGTCAGAGGCCAGTGGGAGCTGACACAGCTCTTCCTACAGCCCTACAAAAGCTGCCACCCTGACTACTGACACTTAAACCCAGCCCTCCCTTAGGCCTGAGTTTAAACTGGGCTTATCCATTCGTTCCTCTGCTTCTCCTTACGCAGGTCCGACACCTGTCCTGGGCCATCAAGCCAATGCCACCACACAGGTACAAAACCTCCTCCTCACCCCCTCTTCTACCATCACCTTGGCCAAGGTGAAGACATGTTCCTTATCTCTCTGATCCCAGCTTTGGAGATTCACCATGGTTCTGACAACAAAAAGGGGTGAACAAAATAAATAAAAAACCTCAGCCTTGGGGCAAGAAGAGGCTTTGTGACCCCCCCAAAGCTTGGAGGGGGGCGAGGGGGAGGTCCTGCCCCACACTGCCCTGGCTGCCCTGGCATTGGGAGCAGTGGGTGGTGATGCTCATGGTGGGTGATGCTCAAGGCAAGTGAAGAGCATCAGCCAGCAGCGTCCCACCACCACTCGCCGGCATCAGCTCAGTCAACGCTGCAGCCAGGGAATGAAAAAGCAGAGAAACAGGAGGGGAAAAACCAAATCCAACCCTCTCTGAGATTCAGGGCTTCATCTCCTGCGCTCTGCTTTGGCTTTGTTTTTGTTTTCACAAACGGGGCTCCTGGAAACCTTGGCAATCACTATTTTCAAGGGCTCCCCCCTCCCCCAGGCCTTTGTAAGGCTGTGGGATCTACATGCCAGGAGCAGGATTAGCTGGCTTTCTCTCTTCCATCTTATGGTTTTATTATTCTGCACCTTTTGAGGGTACAGTTTATCCCGAGTAATTAAAACACAGTTAGCTGTACAAGCCCAAACCATAATGGAATAGCTTAGGTTTTATTTTTTTTTTAATCTCTTTTTTGTGCCCCCTCTTTTCCAGGAAGCCCAATACTTCAGCTGGTTTATTTAAAACAGGAAACCCCTTGAAACGTGCTGGTGCAGAGGAGATATTTTAGCAGAAACCTGGAATATCAGATCCTTACAGTGGGGCCGGGCAGCGCCGCGCTCCCAACTTGCCTCCTCTCCACACAGCCCCGGCATCACGGCACCGTTCAAGTCCTTCCCCCTACAGAAATCCAGTAGGAAAACTCTCCTGCAGGATGCCTGGCTCCAGTGGGAAGGCTGGATGGCTGCAGCATCTCCAGTGATGCCCCAGAAAGCTGCTGGTGTTTTCTTTTTCCCAACTGGGATGACTCCAGCACTGCAAGAATTAGGCAGAGCCTAAGAGCTGCCACCAGCACCTCAGGGCTGGTCCTGCCCTCAGCTTCTGAATTTATTTTGCTCTGTTGCTGCATGAACTGGCCCTGTGACAGGGAGGGAAAACACCACGTCCAAGGGTACAATCCCAGCGCTCCGAGGAACAACGCCGCGAGCTCCGGCGCTGCAGGCAAACCCACATGCTCTGCCCAGGGAAGCACCAAGCAAACCAAAACCAAACCCAGTGTGCAGGGAAACAGCCAGATTTCTCTCTGGTCGGGGTGTAACAGCAGCCAGAGCGTGTGGTGGCTGCAGAGGGGACCCCCCACCTCGTCCCCATCCCCTTGACCCCCTCTGCTGGGACTGAAGGGAGAGAGCAGACCAGTTTTTGAGGGTCTACAGCTGCCTTGTCCACTCTTCTCAGAAACAGTTCTAGTATTCAAATCCCACCATCACTACCAGTCTGCTTTCCCCCTCTGTCACCTGTCTCGGTACAAACACTGGGGAAACGCTGCTCATCTGCTCGCTGCCAGGCAGGAGGATGTGACAAGGGGACACTGGGCTCCTGCTCCTCAGGCTGGGATGGGACAGAGAGCGTGGAGCCTGTCTGCAGCTCTGGGCAAAGCCTGGCTTTAGGTAACACAAATGGTTGTGCTTGTCAAATCTTCTCCTTTGCTTAAGGATAAAATCAAGTGGATTGAGGAAAGGATGCCAGCTCTTCCACAAACCAAAGTACTTATAAAATTAGCCCAGCAATGTCGACGCAGAACAGTAGCTGGGGGGGTTGGGGGGGGAAGCAGCCCCATGTCAGAGGATGCTACATGCTGCCAGCACCAGCAGGATGATGTCCCTCCCCAGGGAGCACCCACGGATCAAAGTCCCCAGCACAAACACCTGCAGCTCTGACAGGCAGGCGGCTGAGCCTCCTGCTGCCACACGGCGCGCAGCCACGCCAGGGACCCAGCCCAGCATCTCCCAACCGGTCCTGAGCCCCTGGCTCTGTGCCCCTGACCTGCCCCTGCTCCTCAACAGCATCTGAACCCTGCAAGGTGCCCAGGGGTGAGAGCACACGCCCGAGCAAACCCCCTCCTGCACATGATGTGAGAGGGAAGGGGCTTCGTGCTCCCATGCCCGCCGTGGGGCTGAGCCCACAGCACCCAGCTGAGCACAACCACAGTGAAGCCATCTCCTACCTCCAAGCACTCCCAGGGACTCACCTAACAGAGAAACAACAATATCTCAGGAAGCCCCCAATTGCTTCTCCCTTTCTGACAGCGATGCACCGGGCAAGGCTGGCAAAGCAAAGGGGGGTCTTCAGGCAGCGGGCAGGAAACCCCTCCTTTCCCTCCTTTCACAGAGAACCACCATTAACATCTACAAAAAAGATCTATTTGATGCTTTTCCCCTTCCCACCAATCGCTCATCACCTTTTAAAGATGTTACTCCAGAAGGCCAGGCCAGAGGGAAAGTGCCTTGGGCCTCACTAAAGCCTCACCCCCACACTGACCCCCCACAGAGGGCTGGGGCTTCCCTAGGTGACCACCCCTCTTGGATGACCCACGGTGAGTGAGCTCAGCCATCACCATGGGGCAGTGTCACCACTGCATGGCTGGTGTAACCACCAGGAGCTTGGTGGCAGCCTCAGGGCTGAAACACCTGCGGTGGATGATGCAGCCCCTTACCTACAGAGCCCCTTGGCTGGGGTAGCCCATGAGCAGTGGTGTGGGGTCCCCTGCCCATGCCATACATGGACACCAGCACTGAGCCCACCACGTGCACCTATGTAAAAGGAAGCCCACAAAGACACAAGCCTGATGACCAAGCCCAAAGCTACTCGTGCTGGCTGGAGAAAGACCAAGTAACCACCAAAGGACAGGAGACAACCCAAGGAGAGAGAGACCATCCATTACCAGAGTAGCTTCCCGAGGACTTGATGTACATCTGCCCATACTGTTCCTCCACCATGGTGTCATACGCCTCGTCGTCCTCCTCGTCCTCCTCGTTGTGGTAGGACGTGGGGCTGTCGGTGGTGGGAATGCTGCTGGCGCCGGGGCTTGTCCGCTCCCCCTGCGAGTACTGGACCTGCTGGACGTTGGGGATGAGGGTGGCCAGGTTGGGCATCCCATAGTAGGAGACACGGGAGAGCTTCAGGGGACCGGCGTTGGGACCGCCGCCGGCAGCGCCCTCGCGAGCGCCGGACTCGAGGGGCCGTTTGCCGGGTAGGCCGGGCAGGGCGGCCGCCTGCAGCTCGAGGTTCTCGTGTTTGACACGCGTGAGGAGCGGGATGGGCATGGAGGGGGACATGACGTAGGGCACCGAGGCCGACTGCAGCTGGTTGCAGGGGCTCTGCGGCTCGGAGCTGGGGTCTTCGATCATGGTGGTCTGAGAGTCACAGTGGGGAGAGCTGACTTTGAACATCAAGTCCGTCCCTTTCTCCACGATGTGCTGGATCTGCAGGAAACCCGCCGTGTACATCACCACCAGCTGCTCGCTCGCCGCCATGGTCAGCTTCCCGGTGTAGCAGAAGGAGAGGATCTGCTGGAAGCAAGCGGGGGGGACGGTACCCGGCAGCTCAAAGGCGTTTTTGCTGTTCCCACTGAACAAGTCTCGGAAGTAGAGGCTGCTGGCGGCCAGGACCGCCCGGTGTGCCTTGAAGGCTTGGCCCTTCACCACGATGGAGACATCGCAGTACAGCCCCAGCAGCCGCTGCTCGTTCAGGCAGCCCAGAACGGTGTTCCCAAAGTTGGGAATCTCTATGTGCAACATCTGCGACATGGCTCAGGATCGGCTGGAGCTCCTCAGACATTCAATGCAGGAATATCCAAAGTAGGGCACATCTGAAAAAGGGAGAAGACAGGGAGAGAGGCACAGTGGTTTTTAGACAGTTCGCCGAAGCAGAGGCACCCACCTCGCCCCGACATCAAAGGCTCCACGCTAAGCTCGGGGAGACGATGCGGAAAAGCAACCGCTTGTAAAAATTACTTAGGGATGGTTTCAAACAACACTGGAAACGCCAGAGGTGGATGGGAAAGGATATTCCAAAAAAAAAAAACCAAACCCAAGTGTTTTCTTCAAGTTGTGGTCTGTTTAAATAAGCACCACGGATTTATTCCCCCGGGGTTTTTACTTTATGCAGGAAAATCTGAACGGTAATGGGAGAGGAGTGAACAGCAGAGCAAACCTGAGAGAGTCAGACAGATCTCGGGTGGCATTATGTAAGAAACACAACAACCAGCAGCTATGTTGAAACTACAGAACAGATATTTATAAAACAATGTGCCATTCTGCCTGAAATAAATGCAGGATTCTGCCCGAGCGACAGCTCCCAGGAAAAAAGCACTTTGAAGAGCAATCTTCCCGTTTGCACCAGAAAGAGGGAGCATTTCAACAGTTAAACCCTTTCTCAACACATTTATCCGCCAACAAAACCAGGCTTATCTCCAAATTAAGCCAGATATTTGAGCCCCAATAAAACAAACCAACATGCTGCAGCAAGCTGCCTACCAAGTTGCCTTCTCATTTTCCTCCCCTAAATCCAACGTGGGGTAAGGGGAGACCCCAGACCAGCCCCCCTCTGTGACCGGAGCC
>VXBZ01009730.1:71067-89847 GCA_013399135.1 Heliornis fulica
GGGGGGGAAGGTGCTTCATTTCCACCAGCAATAAAGCAAAACGAAGCAATCATCATTAAACCAGACTCTCCCTTCACTCTTGTTCATCCCCAGCAGTCACTTAAAATGTCTTCCTCACAAGCATTTCAGCTTCCTTTGAAAAAGGAAAATAATTATGCAGGGGAATAACCGCTTCTGCTGCACGAGCGCGGAGCTCGGAACGGTTAAACACGCAACTTCGGGAACTTTTCCAAGATTTATATGTTTTGCATGGAGAGCAAATGGTTTTTGTGTTGGTTTTTTTCTTTTTTTTTCCTGCCTGGGAAAATATTTAAGTGTGAAGTTTATGAAGCCAAGTCCATTTATTCCTGGTTTATGTTGCTGCTCGGATGGAATCTAATTAGCGATTTAACCAGCAACGTGGGGATGCGGCGCTGGCCGATGCCGCGATTCCCCCCCCGAGCCGTGGCTGTGCCAGCATGTGGCCCCAGGGACTTGGGTTCAGAAATAGGTTTTCTCCATGGCTGGGGATGGGCTGAGGGATGACACCATGGCCACCCTTCCCCACAGCATCCCGAGGGCAGGCAGTGCCTGGGAGAGAGCCTGGGTTTTCCTTCCAGCCCCACAGCCGCAGCTCGTTGCCATTGCACTTAGATGTGGAAAAACTCTTTACAGCGATGCTCCTGGAGACAGCAATGTGTGGTGTGACATCTCCTGCCTCATGTACTGAGGTGCTGCCTTCACCCAGTGCAGGGTGAAACATCTCCTTGGCCTTTCTGCTCAGAGCAGCTGCCAGCTCCACCCGTCCCGGGCAGGATGGGTGCCCACGAGCCGTGGCAGCTCCTGGCTCGGGATGCCAGGTGAGACCAGGACAGGCAGCTTTCCCCACCACAATGATATGTCGTGATGTGACCCTCTCAGTACAGAGTGCCATGAACTGTGAAGGAAAACCAGCCCTGTTTTCCCAGACTGGGAATTACCTCTGATTCCTAAGGGGGGGCTCAACAACATCAATGAAAAGTTCTGTCCAGCCCTGAGCCACAGTTACTTGCTCAGACACCTGTGGACCTGTCACCCCACACTTAAAATCTTTCACTATTTGCAGCAACACAGCACGTGATTTGCCTCTGTTCTTCCATTTCTTTTTGTATTTTTGAAAATCTTTCTGGCCAGTTAAACCAGAACCATCCCGATTGCAAAACCCAGGAAATTTGCTGCAACGCTCTGTAACACTTGCAAGGCAATTAGCCAAAACCTCACACAAATAAGCTTTTCTGCCACCCCATCCTAACCACCGAGCATGAACCCATTTTTTCTTAGGAAACAACAGCTGCTGAAATAACTTCCTAATCTAGGAGCAGGGGTGGAAGCAAAAACAAAGTCACTCCAAGTGTCTCCAGCCCATGGTAAACACAAGTTTGATGCAGAGTAGTTCTACTCAGAGGGTACCAACTCTGGGTACTGGGAGTTGTTACACAGACCCATCCCCAGAGTATTTACTACCTGGTCAGGGAAGCCCAGGGGGTGAAGCTTTCTCTGCAGCACTGGTACGTGTAAGAGACGGCGCTTCCCTGGAGAAGCCCAGGCAGAGGTGATGGTGGAGCAACCTGAGGCATCAGGGCAGGATCCTGATCCCCATGTGTTGGGAGCTGAAATCCTGGGAGCTACAGGAGCTGCATTCCACAGCTGTAGGGATAAATCACAGCACAGGCAGGACAGCTCCTGGGTAATCGCCGGGAAGAATAAAGGAACCACCAGGCAATAAAGCAACTGTTTCCATTTCCTACCCCTGCTCTTACACGGCTTTTCTTCCTGGGAAGATGTCAACACACAGCAAAAATTAAGCTTAATTATGTGCCCAAGGAAGCAGTTATCACACACAGATAAACTGAGGCAGAGCATGATAACATAACCAACATCACACAGAGAGCCAGCAGCTGCGGGCAGCCAGGCAGAAGTCATGCTTGATACTTTTCCTTCTTCCAGATTAAACCAGCAGCTACTCTCCCAAGCTATTTGTTATAATTCATCCCCTCCCTTATTCTCTGTCCCTGCTTTCTCCCCCATCCTGAAAAAAAAGGCAATAAAATAAAATAAAAAGCTTCCTTTTGGGAACACAGCGGTAATAATACCGCAACCATCTGTTGATAAGTCCAAGGACCTGCACGGCTGACAGGGAGTCAAGTGTTTGCATGGTTTTATTGAGAAATGAAACCCAGCTTTAAACACAGTAAATCTGAGACTATTCTGAATCACCTCTTGAATTTTTTAATGCCACTCCTGGGAGCACTGAAGGTAAATATGTTAATTTGACTTCAATCATGGTGCAGGGAAAAAAAAAAATTAAAAAAAAAGCACTCTGTATTAGTTTAGGGCACCGAGTCTTAAAACTATTCATGTGTTTCTGCATATTTTATACTCAGCAAATAAAGTTCCAAGGTTCTATAAGGAGGCTGAGAAATTATTCTGAGTAAGCAATAATGAGGTGTGCATTATATAAGGCTGATACTAATGGTAATCTATTATTAAAATTTAAGAGTGATAGCAGCTACATTTCAAACAGTCCTACAGCCACTCCTCTTCCCCAGGAAGGGAAAGCAGTATGGGGAGGATGGTGAGACAGTGGGTACCACGGGGTAACGCTCCCCAAGTGAGCTGCACCTGGATCTTTGGGTCATCCTCCTGATATTTCCCTAATTAACCCCTCCACAACACACCACCACTGGCCTTGTGCAGCACGGTGAGGAGCCACAGCAGGTTGGTATTGCCCATGTGCTTATTCTCTGCCTGGTGTTTCAGGGTAACAGATCTCCCAAAATGCTTCAGGTGTTAAAAAATTAACAGGGTTTCGAGTTTGTGCATCTTAGTGATCCTCAGGGTTATCTTGAGCCTTGATTGCTGCTGTGATGCCCCACTTAGGCTGCGAGGAGGGCGGGAAGACGGCTGGTGGAACATGTGCTTTCCCTACCTGTGCCTACACTCCTGTCAAATCACCTCCTGGACCCTGAGGAACATCACCACATCCACATCCACCACATGGACCACACCAGTATCCAAACCCATCCACCACATGGACCACACCAGTATCCAAACCCATCCACCACATGAACCACACCAGTATCCAAACCCATCCACCACATGAACCACACCAGTATCCAAACCCACCGAGGGAAGGTGCGGCTTTGCATCCCCGTGATGCTCACCCAGCTTAAGCCAGACTTTGCTTAGCGCTGGTATGAGCCAGGCCTGCTCTGCCCCTCTCCTTCTGGTGCTTCCCAGAGACCAAGGCTGGAGGAAGAGCCCTGAGGTCAAACCTCAGCACAGGGCTGGGGACCAGCCACTCACCCCAAGGTGGAATCACTGCAGGACCCATCCCACCGAGCAGATTATAAAGTCACATCATTGTCTACTGCAACAGCAGTAGAGAAACAAACAGCAAAAAAACCCAGTTTGGCTCATTTTCCTCCTTCCCACACCTTTTGGTGAGAACTGGGGGCTGCAACGCTGTATCTGACAAACCCAGACAGAAACAGGCACATCAGTGAGGCACCAGGTGCTGCAGCAACACTGGGCATCCCCACGTGTAACCTGTCACCGCTGCGTCCCGCAGGGCTCACGGACCCGGACACGTGCTGGGAACGTGGTGGTCTGACTGTGTCACCTGCTCCTTGGAGGAAACCCCGCTGCTCAGCTTGCATGAAATGCAAAACTGAACTCTCACTGCATTTCATGCAAGCTGCCAGCTTGCAGCAAACAAGTCTGAGACCTTTCTGCACTGAGAAGGATCTTGGATAGGGATGAGCCTTTTCCTCTCCGGGCTGGGAAGCACATGGAGGCAAACAGGATGGAGGGGGCAGAGAGAAAGTTGTCATTAGCTGGATGGTTACAGCATCCACTGCCTGTTCCCTGCAGTGTCACCACCTACCTGGGGCGAAGGAGTTAACTCCTCTCCTGGGGCTGTGTAACAGGAGACGGGCGTTAGTCACCCAGGCATGTCCGGATCGGTATGAACCGGGAGCCGAGTATGAATGAAGTTGCCTTGGAGATGCAGCCAAAACCAATGACCAGATATTAACTTTTCACAACAGGCTGCCAAGGGAGGCTGAGCGTGCGAAACCAGCAGGACAGCAGCTTCCAGTGGAGACAGGAGCACTCAGATACAACATGAGGAACCCTCAAGCTCCCCTGGAGAAGTAAAACCCTCAGGTTTTTGCTCAAGAGGCAGAAGTTTCCTCTTGAAAAGCCAAGTGGGCCAAGGGCCAGCAACAACACCTTGGTCTTGGACCTTATGGGGTGGGTGGCTGACCCCCAGATGCAAGATGCTGCCTTCCCTTGGTCTGATTTGAAAGTGGACAATAAAGATACCAGCACCCAGCTCCCTACTTCTTTCTGGAACAGTGTCATAAGCAGAACCAACCAGCCAAGGGCACCTCACACCACAGCCAAGAGGAGCCATCGCTGAACAAAAGCACTAACGAGTAATTTGCAGGTTGGGCTGGTGGAGGATTACACACCAGCAAACATCCTGCCCAGCCCCAGCACTGCATCCCCAAGGGCAGCTTTGGAGGTGGCTGAGCAGGAAGAAGTGGCTGCCCCAGCCATCTGCTGGGCTTCTCCACCAGCACCCAGCACACTCACTGGGCAGGAGGGAGCTCAGCTTCAAGTGGAGGTTTCTTGCTCCGAGACGGAGGTGCTCAGCCTGCTTCCCCAGGGCACCGTGCAAGGAGGACGGCGGGTCACCAACTAGAAGGCAGCAGGTTGCAAACCATAGGTGAAGACCATGGGTAAAGCTCAGCTCACCTGGACCTCACCTCCTTCATCCCTACTGGAGCACCAACCCATGGAAAGAAATAGCTTTTCAACCACGACAAGACTTCCATCACTCAAGATGAACTGGTGCAGCTCTCACCCAACCTCCAGCCAGGCTGCTGGAGGACACACACCATCAAAGGGCCACAGAACAACCCTCTGGTCTCTAACCCAAAATTCTGCCTCTGAATGGGGAGGTGGTTTTCAGGCCCCAGACCTGACTTCAGCTCACAGAGCGAATGACTTCCAGGGAAGGGTGGGACGCAGGAGAGCCACAAACCCCTCACCACGGCTGCACTGGGCACAAGAGCAGCCTCACCACCAGCTCCAGTGCCTGGGCATCTGATGATCAGGCTGGAAAACTGCACTCCAGGCTGTTGGGGACACAACAGAGCTGAGCAGCGCTCACCATCTCCCTCGTTAGAGGAGCACGAGATGAAACGAACGTGTTTGTGTCAAGAGCCTGAAGCGCCGCAAGCGCCTGTGCCGATCCCCACACCAGCCCCTTGATATTTTTTCCCAGAAGGAAAAACAGAAGATGCTTTCCATAAGCAGACGATTTCAGCAGCTAATTTTACCATCACTTATGGTCGACTTTATGACTAAGATTTCATGCTGACTATATTAATCCTGTCAAATTTCAGAGTGAGAGAGAAATGATACTGTATATTTTATGGCTGCAATAACTTCTAAGCCATTAGACATGCATGCTGACATGAAAGTAATCAAATTGATTTTTTCCCTATTACAATGAAGAACTTTGTATGAGCAAATAGTCCTTCTGGCACAGGAGTGAAACCCCAAGAAGCCTGCACTCGCCCAGGAGATTAGGAGATAGCCACAAGCCATTGTTCAGAAATGTGAATATTCTGCTTACTCACATGTTGTCACCAAAGTCGAGGAGAACACTAGTCAACCGAAGGATCGACAAGGGATTGACTGGAGGTTTTCAAAGGATCGTTAAATATCGTGTTAATTGCTTTCCCAGCATCCAAGGCTCCACCGTGCCTCTTTTAAAGGGTCGGCGGCTCGCTGGCTGCTTCCTCGGGTGCCGGCTACCCGAGGCAGGACAGATCTGAAGTTGTTCTGAGGGCTTCTCAGCACATCCCCCAGACCTGGAAGCATTACCCAGGTAGTGCAGGTGCCAGGCTGAGGGGTTTAAGCCCCTGTGCTGAGGCAGCAGTAGCTGAGAAAGCCCATGTGCCAGCTCGGCTTTGCCTTCAGCCCAGGCTCTGCTCCGTCCCTCGGCAGAAAGCAGAGACACAAAGACAGATCATCTAAAATAATTATTTAAATGCAAACAAGCTGTTAATTATAAATTCCACTTGCTTAGCGATTTGTTGGGGTTTTTAAACCCAGCTCACACCTACACTCCAAAAAGCCTTTCTTTGACTTGCAGCGATGACCTAAAATTCTCATTTAAAACCCTTTAATCTGGCACATCCGTAAAGTTCTAGAGAAGGTCGGGTCAAAACGGACCTGTGATGGGCAGCAGTGATGGCCTAGGGTGTCCCCTGCCACTTGTGGGACCCCTTGCCACGTGGGGGACACCCCAGTACCAGGGCACCCCTCGGCTGCAGCACAGGCAGGGGCTGTGCGAGCCAAGCCTGGCACGGGAAGGGTGAACCCGTCCACACACCTGCGAGGTGCAAAACCCTGTGAAAACCTGTTTGCTTCCTCTGATGCTGAGTATGTGTTGGGTGTGAGAGGCCAAGGCTCAGGAGAGAAGGTAACCAGATGCAATTAAGTACAGATAACACGTATAACGTGTGACAAGCACAGTCACGTCCTTTCTACAGCCAATAAAAATGAAGGTTTTCTTTTAATTTTAAATACGGATCTTACACTGACATCAATCATTGAGTAACATCAGACTTTTCAAGCCAAGTAACCTGCACGTGAAAATTGTGCTTAAAATTGCCAAACCTGCTTAAAGGCTGAAATGAAGATGTGTCTGTGTGTCTGCAGAACCTCTCCAGGCTAGCGAAGAACTCCAGATCTACCACGCATTTCCATGCACATCAGAAGGCTTTAATGACTCTCCATGACTAAAACAGACTTTTGGTTTTGTTTGGGCCATCTGAACACAGAAATGCAAACCCACACCTCGAGGGTTAACCCAAACCAAGCTGTGCTAGATGCCAATTCCAGTGAATCCACTGGTCTTGCTCACAAGATACTTCTTTGTAAAGTCATCGGTGCTGCTGCTGCAAGACAAACCTGCAGAGGGTTTCCAGCCACGTTACCAAACAAAAGGAACTAACTTCTTTGGATCACTTTTATACTTGTTTTTTGTTTTATTTTTGGTTTTTAAATTAGCTCTAATTCTAATTTAAGGTGTAGGACCTTTCACAAACAGAAGCTCACCGAAGCCCAGAGACTCCCACCTGCATCTACACAGCCTCGGGCTGCGCATCCAGGCGGATGCACCGATTTCTCACCTCGCAGAACCCCATTAAAAACCACCCTGTGACTTTGCCACGATCCCTTTCAGGAGAGGAGAGCTCTGGCAGGGCTGAGCAAACATCCCCTCGCTGCCTTTGCCACTTCTTCCAGTGTTTACTGTTCACATACTTCGCACATGAATCCCCTCCTGCGGCTGCACGGGAAGCGGCGGAGCGGTATGTGCGAGCCGGGGAGTTCCAGCCCAGCACCGTGTGGATTTCATTGCCCACATTCCTGGGCAGTGACCGCAGCGCTCAGCACCATCAGCTCCCGACACTGCTACAGACACGGAGGGAAGGGACAGATCCAGGGGGGTGACACCCTGGCCAAGCTGGGGGGATGGGGACAGCTTTGAGGGCTTCTTACTGCTCCAGCTCCAGCTTGCATCACCTCCTGCCATCCAGAAAGCAGAGTTGGTTTGGGGTTGGGGTTTTTTTGTTTGGTTTTGGGGGTTCTGGGGGCTCTTTAATTAGTTCTTGGGGCTTTTTTAAGTTGCAATTTTTAAAATTTGCTTATAACAAATACCTAACAAAACCCAAGCCAGAGCCTGTCCCAGCACACTGCCCACCAAACAAGTCCCCTCTGTTGCTGCCATCCCTAAGGATCCCACCTCCCAGAGCAAAGATCCAGGCTGGGGATCCGGCGAGCTGCAGCCCACGAGCCACGGCACCCACCAGCTTCACCTGAACCACGACATCACTGAAAGGCAGGAGCTGGGTGGGAGGGCACCCAGTCCTCCCACCACTCCCACCAGCTCAGCTGCAGCCAAACCCAATCATGCCATTCACCAAGGGATCCTTTTAGCCAAACAGCCACAAAATCCTTCTTCCCAGTGCCTACCCAAACCCCCAAATCCGTAGTTTTGCAAAGGTAGGGGAGGTCTCCCGGGAGAGGCGGCGAACAGTATCCATGAGTTTCTCATGACCTTACACAGATTGCCATGACAACAGTGCTTCGATCCTCCAAACATGGATATATTCATTTGCACTAGTGTGATTGAGAATAATTAGAGCGAGATTCCCCGAGCCGGGGAGCCGCAGCCGTACGGCGGCTCCCGGCAGCGGAGCCCAAGTTTTGAGGGAAGGAGCCTCAAATTTAAATGGAAAAAAAAAAAAGAAAACCCGCAACGCTCTTTGGAGCCTCGTGACCTAATTCATTATAAAGAATGTCAGTTAGCAAACCTTTTAAATAAAACATTAAGCTAGAGGTAATTTGAAGCCTTGTGGATTTTGTTTTACTCAATTATTTTCTAATGCTCCGACTTCGAGAATAAATATGCAGAAATAATAATTTTTAAAAAATACTGAGGGTTTCATTTAATTCTTGTTCAAAAGAAATGAAGACATTCACACTAAACCAAAACACCCTCAACCAAGCTGGATTTTTAATTAAAACTTCAGTGTCCTACAAGATTCTTCAAGGTTGTAATATCTGCTTCCACATCCGCGAGCTAGTGTCACGCCGGCACAAGGGTGAGCCCGTATTTCATGTTCCAATACCCCGTGCTACACAGCAGTGTAACTTATTTCCAAGGCACATACTCACAGATTAAACCAGGTTTGAATATTATTATGGGTTGTTGGGTTTTTTTTCCACCCTATTGGGATGGGTTTCCCTCTGGAAGTCGATGATGATGCCGACCTCTGCTTTGGGTTTACTAACGCGGAGACGCAGGTAGAGATGATGGTGAAGAAGATCAGTGGAGGATACAAGCTGTTGATACACACAGTCTAATAAGAGGTTAATTGCGAAGAGATTAGGTGGGAAATAAAAGGGAAGGGGCTGCAAATGCTCTTCTGAGAAATGCAGTGAATCTCATGGAAATTCTGCTCCCTCGAGCCGCAGCCCTTTGCAGAATGATTTGTGGTCTAGGAAATTTCACTGCGTTTTCAAGGACTGAAATCTTCACTCAACCTGGACAAGCTTCCCTGAGCATTTTGCCCTGTCACTGGATGGGATCCCAAGGGGAAATAGGCAACCTGTGAGAAGGGACTTGGGTGCCCAGACTGTCCCATGGGTACTGCTCTCGGCACGGCTCCAAGCCAGGGTCACCCCTCAGCCTGCTGCCACATGTCTCTCCTGATCTTTGCACTTACAGGCTTTTCCAAAAGGGAAAATCCCACCTTTTTATATGCAGGGCTGTTGGGTTTGTTTGGTTTGTTTTTTTATGTTCTAACTGCTGCAACAGTTGGAGGGAACAAATTTCCCTCTACCCCACTGATAGGGAATATTCCTGGGTATATTTCCAACTGGAAGTACAAGGGAAAAGATAAATGAGTTGTCTGGTGTGAGAGATAACCCCACTGTCACAGTCAGCCCCAGCCCTGGGCACACACACTGGGCACAGGCAGAGCCAGCGGCAGTAAGCCCAGCCGTGCAGCCCACCTCTGAGGTCGAAGCCCACCCAGGACAAGCCAAGGAGTGGTCACAGCCAAGTCTCCCAGCCCCATGTCCCCTGGGATCTGCAGGGCCAGAGGCTCTCAGCAGGATGGCTGCTGGTCACCCCTCAGCCTGTACTCTGGGGTAGGTAAATAAGTCAAAAGAAGTCCCTAGGAGGGAAATTAGAAATCAACACAAAAAAAAAACCCAACCCCGAAGCCCAGAAAGTTTAGAGCTAAATATTTGATTTTCATTTGGCAGCATCACCATTTCCAAGAGGACAGCAGAAGGATTCACAGAAACGTGTGTAACGCTGCTGCTAGCGAGTCTGCACTCGGAAACATCAGGAAACAAACCCAGGAGATGAAAAGATTCCTTTCTGCCACCGTGCTCAGCGTAAAACCTCACTACTTCAACTCATTCCTCCACACAACCTCTAAGAAAAACATAAGAAGCCATCCCTTCCCAGGAACTCTCTAAGCAGGTTCCAGCATCACCCCCGGGCTCAACCCGCAGCTCATCATGGTGTGAACAGGACCCCAGGGCAGGCCATGGGGAGCACAGAGCCAACTCCTGTCATCACTGTAATTACCACATCGCAACCACACCCTGGGGCCACTTTGGGAGTATTAAAAGTTGCTCCTCTGTGCCACCAAAACACGGTATTTAGCGCTGGTACAGGCGGTGGTACCCAGCCGAGCACCCTCAGGCACATCACAGGCATCAGCCCGCCCAGGGCGCTCCGGCGGCGCCGCTCCCACCCAGAGAAGCTTCTGACGATCGAAACCCACCGATGAGTCTGTTTCTCTGCGGCAGAGAATAAACACGGATTAGTATTCGCCAGTTAGCGAGAGGGAAACCCTGCAGCGAGAGGTGGAGCCGTCAGCGCCTGAGCATCCAGCCTAAGTTGGCTAACGAATGCTAACTACCACTTCCAGCCTATTTATCTCATTTGGTTTGATTTTAAAATACCGAGTTATCTAAGCAGACACATGCACAGGCACAGAGAAACATCGGGAAATGTCCCATGCCAGTGAAAACTCACTCTGCCTTTTAAGGATGCTGTAATTCGATATACAGCTCTGAGTGTTACTGGCTTCTGTCGATCACATTTGTATTGAGAAGTGCCTAAAAAAATTGAAATAAATCAGGATAAAGGCTGCCATTTTTCAGAATGAAGTGCCTGGAAAATGGGGTTCTGCAGTGAATGAGCCTTCTCAACTCAGACTGGGACCCACAGCCTGTAAATATTTCAGTTGTTTGATCCAGTTACAGTATCTGCGTGGGTCTGGTTTGGTTGATCAATCTATAGTGAGAGCAGAACAGCCAATACCCATCGAACAACCCTCTGATTTGAGTGGAGTCTGATCTCTGTGTTAGATGGGGCAGCTCTGAACTGATCCAGCCACTTTGTGACACACAAAAAAACAAATTAAAAATATGGAGAAGAGAAGAAAGCAGAGACAAACTCCACAGTGACTTCAGCCAGGCTGGGATCTCCTCCAGGAACGTGATGATGCTCAGAGAAACCCAAAGAAGATTCCAAGGCTGGGCTGCCCCAGGGCAGGACCACCCATCCCACCACAGGTATCTGCCTCCAACCTTCCACACCCCAGGCAGTGCCCCCAGTCAGGATTGTCTTACTGGTACCAGCAAAACGGAGCCTGAGGGGCACAATAAGTGTGTAATACTGGACATTTGGGGTGGATTGACCCCTGAAGTGTATTTCAATGAGCTGCTGCTCATGGCCAAGGTGATGCTGTGACCCCATCCCACTGCAAACATCAAATAACTTCAGAGCATGACTGATAGCTGAAAACCATCAGAACCCGTGGTGACAATCAGAATGGATCTGAAACAACTGATGTGAACGCAAAAAACCTCCCTGACTACTCCTGAACCCATGAGGTACAATACTCTGCCCCCCCCCACCCAGCCTGCATTTTAAAATTCATCCTTTATCAGCCTGAGTTGAGAAAACCCAGCAGAAAGGCACAAATGGATTGTGCTAGTAAGCAGAAAAACTGTTACATCTTCTGAATGTAATTTTGCCAAAAGCCTCTGCACAATTTTTTTTGTCACGCTTTGCATTATGAAGGAAATTTCTTTTTAGAAGAACAGGAGAATGATTTGCATAATATTCTTTGCAAGTTAATATCAGCCTCTGATAATGATCTCTGCATAATGCAGAAACGTTTGAGAAGACTGTTACAACACTAAGTAATCATATTTTAAATTATGTTTCCCTTTATAGAAAGGTGTTGCAAAAACACACAGACATGAAATCTGTCTGTTGAAGTCCCAAGAACCACCTGACCATCTTCCCACTATTCTACTGTTACAGATTGCAACACCGCCTTTCAAAATCTTACAAAACAAATTACACTGCAACAGTCTGGCTTCACAGAAGGCAGAGCTTTTTCCTGTGCCGATGCTCCAGCACATTACATTTCACAAGAGCTTCAGATGTACTGCACGAGTTAAGCAAGGACCTGGAAATTAAGATGTAATGCAATTAGACCTACCGCAGCAATTAAGGCGGACTCTCCCGCCGCCCGTACTCGCACCAAGCCGTGAAGTTGAGAGGAGGAGGCATCACCGGGGTGTGCCCCATTTTTTTTTAGGTTCTGGGGACACTGGTTTATCTGGGTTGTTTCTCCTGCAGAGCCGTTTCCAGCGCAGTGGGAATTAGGAACGTGCCACCAGTGCCATGTCCGAACTGCAGAGGGTGTCCCCTCCAGCAGGCAGCAATCCTGCCGAAACCTCTCCCCTCTCCGAGGGATTAGGTGTTGTCTGATACAGTCACAAGATCTCTGCTAACGCCATCGTTCACACCTAATTAGGTCAGGAACTAAGCATAAAAAGAAGAGGTCCTGGAGGAAGCCATTTATACAGGCACACCGAGCAGCATCCTCTTAGATGTGGGCACCGGCTATTTCCCTCAACCCATCTCAAATGGGGGATGTGGGTGGGAAGCTAATGCACTGGGATATTAAATGCTTAATATGTCACTAAGACTTAACAACCACAACCAAGTGGTTTAAACCTGAGCTAACCTCCCCTGAAGTGAAAAAACACTGAGAAAGGCATCCAGAGAGGTCCGTGGGACAGCCCTGGCAGAGGCGATGCAACGCAGGAGGCAAACGCTTCCATGAAGCAAAGAAAGTCGACACTGTCAGACCAATCCATTTCTCATCACACAAATGACATAACTCTGTCACACAAGGTGAGACCCATGGCACAGACTCTGCCCTGAGAGATGTATGGGGAGATCACTGCACACATTCACATGTCAGGATGTATCTAGAGATGACACAAACCCTTCCACCTCCCCACTGCTGTCACCAGGGGAAAGGACTTTTTCACAGGGTCCCAGTACACCCCACCTGGAAGCAGCCCAGGCTGATCCTCCAACAACCTTCCCCATCCTCTCCTCTGCAGAGAGTTTAATGAGTTTCGGGCAGTTCCTCACTACACCCCATCAACAGGCTCCTCAAACAACTCCTGATCCTCTCACCACCAGAAACACAAATAAATACATTGCAAACAAACTGCTTGAAGAATTGGGGTGGGGGGGGAGGAATATGAAGGTACAAGGGCTGCACATATTTTTCCAGGTGCTATAAACAAATCATGACTTTCACCACATAAAACTGTGCCCAAAGGCTCCTGGAGTACTTCTGTTGCTTAACAGCACTAAAAAACCTACGCGACGCACCGTGGCCGTCACCGGCGGACACACGCACCACAGCAGAGGTCCTCTGTGTTTTGTCTGTGGCCAAGCACAACAAGATAACTGCTGAGGGAAAGGTGTGAGGGCTGAACCAGACACACTCACGCTGCAGGTTCTGCTCTGGATGTGGTTGGTGAGCGAGGTGTGACACAGAGGTGGCACCTGAAAACCCTCAGATTTTTTCTCATCCTTTGGAAGCAGCTCCCCGCCACCAAGACTTCAGCAGGGCCTGGCTGAGCAGCACTTGGGTGAGCAGATTGGACCTTTCTTAAAAGTATCTGTTGGGCTTTGGTGGTAAAAAAAATAATCAGCAGAGTCAATAAGATCTGTGAGTCTCGGTGAAAACCGAACTGCTCTGCAGAGAGCGTCCTACCCGCGCGGTGCGAACGCTGCCAGGAGTGCTCAGCTCCAAGCCCGGCCGCTGCGGCCCCCCAGGGACACTCAGTGATTTCATCACTCTGTTCCCCCACCCCCTCCAAGCTGCACTGCCCTCCTGTCCCACCGCCCCAGCTCCCTTCCAAAGAGCAGAAAGCTAAATCCTCCCTTCTGCGTTGTTTCTCTTGCCAAATCCAGATCAGTCAGCAAGTACTGCAGGATACACCTCCCCGAAGGCCACTCACGAGCAAGACAACAGCCAGTTTGGGATCGTAAGGGGAAGATAAACGAGAAAACTTCCTAAATTTGATTGCAAAAATATTCATGGAGATACCAAGTGGTGTGGGTGGCTCTGCCACAGCGCCTGCTGACTCCCAGGGAAATGGAGGGGGGCTTGCCCAGGCCTGCCATGGGGCTCGAGGGGCGGTGGGGCAGCCCGTGTCGGCCCAGACACTTCCCCAGGTATCCACTGGCCTTACAGCTGTGATGGCTCCAACGTGGCAATGGCTCAAGATGTGCCTGGCCCCGTGCTCCTCTCGGGGCTGGGGAGCAGGACAGCGCTGCAGGCTCTGCCCCAACCCAGCTCATGGATCTTCAAGGCTGCAGGACTAGAAATCTTAAGGATATAAAAGCTGCTCTGAGCCAAAATCAGCACTGGGAAGGAAAGTGTGGCCACCATCAGTGGAGGTGATGAGCCACCCCAGCCTGGGGTCTCCAGCCCTCGCTGCCCCAGCTCCAGGGCAAACGTGGCTCAACGCTTACACTGTGAAACCAAAGCACAACACGTACACTGGGCTCAATCAACAGTTTTACAGTCACACAACAAAAAAAACACTGGTGAAAGGAAAGAAAAAAACCCAAAGTGCCCAAGAGTCGTCTGGAAGGCCAGTTATTGGATTGCCTGAAACGACTGGAAATGAAATTCCCACGGATTTTATTGGACTGCTCAGATATTGATTCTCGTGTGCTTCTCGCTCGGGCTGCAGCAGCACAGAAATTCACCCCGCAAACAAACCCACCAGGAGCACACACTTGGGAGTATCTGGCCTGGCTTTGCTCTCCTCCCTGTTCCCTGGCCAAGGATTGCCAGTGCACACCAGTAATAAGCCAGAAATCTGAAGCAGCAGTGTCCCCATTCCCTGCCTGTGGGGCTGCCACTGTGCTGAGAGCTGGAAGAGGAGGAACGTCCTCGGTACCGTGCAGGAGAAGTGCTGTGTGGCACAGACACCCCATCCCCTGCCCCAGCAGTCACCTCCCTGGTGGCCTTCACCCAGCTGTATCTCTGAGGGCTTCTGGGCCAGACTGGCATGTACCCCTTGGTCCCTCCCAGCCTACCTGCCTGTGGGAAGTCCCCCCCTTATCCTCACGGGACCCCAGGATGGGAAAGCAGAGACACCCCAGGGTACTCTGCTGGTCTCTGTCACTCCAGTGGGGCCATTTCCCTTCCCATTCCCAGAGGCACTTTAACTGGGCTGGTGTAACACCAGGGGCTGGCACCCCGGGGCCCACAGCAGTACAGCCCCAGAGCCAGGCCACGGGTGGGTCACCCTCCGTCGAGGCCTCCCCCACTCCCCTCAGATAAGCTGATTTTTGGATCCTCATCCCGAATCCTCCCAGGTCATAAATTCACACAATCCCTGCACTCTTGACACAAAACAACAACAGCATAATTAGGTTTTTGCCCACATGAAAAGGGAATAAAGCCACTCGAGCCCAGGCTGCGGGAACAGCCAGCTCCCAGCTCCAGGAACGCGGCCTCCACCGCCCCGGCCGTCCAACGCCCCCGGTGCTGTGATGAGGTGCCAGCAGCACGCTCTGTGCTTCACGGCTCACTTCACAAAGCACCAACCCAGCACCAAGAAACTGCCATCATCTCCCTCAAGCCCCTGCAGATGTTTCAGCTTGAGCACTGCCTGGCACACCACCGTCCGCCCCTCATCGCCGGCCTGCGCCGAAACGCGCCGTGTGATGGCACAGCGGGCTCGGAGGAGAGCGGAGCAGCTGGAAGAGGAGAGCTCTGCAACTTCCAAATGTCTCTTATGGGTTGGTTTGGGTTTTTTTTTTCCTCTTTTAAATTCAGGATTGCAGTGTAAATGCAATCTGGGCTGGTTCTCTGCTCCTCCCTCATGGGATGAGCTTATCCCTCAGCTTCACAGCTTGACCGCTCATGAGCTGCATCACTTCATACCCCCAGACCCCCAATACCAAGTCACTGCCCCATCCCAACTCTGGGAAGGTCAGTCACTTCCTTCACTAAGGGACCTGCCCTTCCTGACCTCTCCAACATCCCACAGGAGATGTGGGAGATGTGGAGCTCTCGGACAACACCCAGCAAAGTTCTGGAGAAGGTGCCCAGGAGCCAAGCGAGCCTAAACCACCCAGCACGGACCATTCTGCATGGCTGCTGGAGGTCTAGCAAGGCTGGAGGGGCTCAGCACAGCCCAGAGCCCTGACAGAGCCATGGCACAGATCCTGGGAGATGTCTGGTGAGTCAAGAAGTCCCGTTGCTGGATTCACTAGACAGCCTGTGAATTAGTCAATCCTCCTCTTTCGCCTACCCTGCAGGCTGGGGGTGGGGCTGGCCCCCATCCAAATATTGTGTAAGCCACAAAAAAAACCAACAAAAAGACTTCTTACCCCCCCTCCCCAAACCAGTTTATCTGTAAAAATCCCATCTGGAGGAACGGGGGAGGAGGCTGAAGCCCTAAGAGCAAACGCTCCCTCAGTGTTCCCAGTGCCCTAAAAGGCTCCCGGCCACCCCGCTCCGTCCTGTCTCACGTTTCACCCGGCACACTGAAGAGGAGCTCGGGGCTCCCGGCCTGCCAAGGTCACGGTGGCAGCAATCCACCCAGAAGGAGCCCAGCCTGGCAGTCCCCAGGGCTCTGCCTCAGCCATTCTTGGGCTGTGGAGCAGCACTGGGTGGACACGACGTGCCCGTCGGGGTGAGCACAGGCGGGATGCAGGTAGGGGAGCGATGGAGCCACGAGGCTGCTTTCGCTCGGCTTCATCTCCGTGGACGCCCACACAGAAAACCAACACAAGCTTCCCAAGTTCTCCTCCTCTAAATGGCTTTTCTCTTTCCCTCCTTTCCTCTCCCTCCCCACCCCCAGTTTTTAAAATCCAATTATAGCACCGCGCTCTCAGCAGGGGTCAGTGTAGAATAAGAATCGCCCGAGTTAATGGACGCAAGACCAAGAAAGATTAATGCCTAAATGGTTTCAAAAGTTGTATGATGTCGATTTCATTAACATTTTAATTGTAATGTATCTTTTAATCTTCTCTCACAATAACGGGTTTTATATGCTTCAAAAAGAGAGAAAAAAAAACTGCTGACAACAAAAATATCAACATACCAAAATTAACCGAGGGAACCGAGGGCTGTAATGGGAGCCGAGCGAAACGCAGAACACCACGTTAATGATGCATTAAGTGCAGGAATCACACCCAGACCAGAGTCAAAAATGCAGCCCTGCAGTTGCACACTCGGTCTCTGCTGTCCCCAGACACTCTACAAGACCCTGGATAATGTCCCCCAGCAGAGCTGGGCAGCAGCACTGAACCCATGCAGAGATTTACCCCCAAAAATGGGTGCTTTAAACCCAGTGATTCATAGAATCATAGAATGATTAGAGTTGGAAGGGACTCCTAGAGGTCATCTAGTCCAACCCCCCTGCAAGAAGCAGGGACACCCCCAACTAGATCAGGTTGCTCAGGGCCTCATCCAACCTGGCCTTGAACGTCTCCAGGGATGGGGCATCCACCACCTCCCTGGGCAACCTGTTCCAGTGCTCCACAACTCTTACTTAGTCATTGAACCACCAGAGCAGGAGATCCAGAGGAGGCTTCTGCTGCTGCTGTCCATTACCCTGGTCATGGGGCAGCGCCAACATGGCTGTCCCCACCCCGCACACCCACGTACCGTGACCACCGCAGCGCTTCACCGGCGTGAAAGTTGCAGATATGACCATCATTACTTCTTAATTAGAAGACAACTAAACCTAAGCAGTAACATTTCATTGGGCACATGCATGTATTGATGGTGTCAGCACACGTAAACACACGCAGAAGGAGAAGATAATTGCAGAGTGGATGGATGAAGCTTCCAACAACTTCTCGTTGTAGAACGAATGGTGGAGCGACACCGATGCTGGGCTGCAGGGCAGGAGCCATGCAAGAAGCACAGTGTTACTCTGCAGTCCATCAGAGAGTGTAGGGAGTGATACAACCCCACCCCTGCACACACATGAGCAAATTGGAAAACCCTAACCTTGCAATGAGATGTGGTGCCAACCACACCTACAAGAGGACATCCCATAAGGCACACGACAGTACCCTGCTTTAGTCCTATGAGGTCACTACAGAGCCTAGGGAAGGTTTCTAGTGAAGGGACACCTATGAGGAGGGGTTACACCCATTTGTGGGAACCTCATTCCAGCAGGACCTCAGCCATGAGGTCTCCATCCAAGAGAAGAGCCTTTCCCCAGGAGGATCTGTGCTGTACCAGAGCACTCAGGAACATCCCATCCCACCAGAGGTCTCCCACCCAACACCTGAAGTCTCTTGGAGGTCTCCCACCCAACACCTGAGGTCTCCTGGAGGTCTCCCACCCAACACCTGAGGTCTCCTGGAGGTCTCTCATCCAATACTGGCCCATCTGCCTCTCCCCTTGAAAATCAAGTCCTCTGAACCACCCACATCCTTCGGGCACCCAGCCACTGCCTTCTTCATGGCACACCTTGAAATGCCAACCTTTTATTTATACACCTGCATGTCACACCTCTACACAGCATAATCCCTTCAGAGCTCAGCGCCCTGGAAAGCGCTGAGCACCAGCACGTCGTCACTCCTTCGCCACGTCATCACCACACAGCGTCTTCCACAACATCTCTGCGAGGACTTACACTATTTCCCAGCCTAACCCTCACCTTCCCAACGCCTCCTGTAACCTGTAAATGCTTGTCCTACGACAGAGAGGACTGGCATGCAGAGCACAGACCCCTTCACAATATATCATAGAATCATAGAATGATTAGAGTTGGAAGGGACTCCCAGAGGTCATC
>VXBZ01009730.1:95764-120434 GCA_013399135.1 Heliornis fulica
TTGTTTTATTTTTAATTTAATTTTATAATTTAAATTTCATTTGGGTTTTTCCTTGTTACTTTATTTTTATTATTTCATTTGCATTTTTTAAAATTTGGCTTTATTGGGTTTATTTTATTTACCTTTAGTCTTCCATTATTTTAATTTTCATTTTTGTTTCTTTATTTCATTGACTTTACTTCATTTACTTAATTTCATCCCAGTCCAGTTTATAATAGTTCAGTGATCATATCCGACCACCTTATTATTTTACATTATTATTTCACTGATTATTTCCTTTTTTAAAAAGAAATCTCTTTCATGTTACCTGTTCCCTAGAAGATGCCAACTGTGCTGAGTGACAAGCCCCAGGACCCCCCACACACACACCCATGGCACTTTCTGGGGCACACAATCAGTGCTGGTGGTGCTGAGCTCTTGGTGTCCCAAGCCCTTGGTTTCTCCTGGGATGAAAGTTCTTCCCGAGCTGGGACACATCCCAGGCGAGGTCTCGTGTTCCAGCCAAACCGCTCTTGGTGACACATCCAGCCGCTCGGAGCCCAGATGGGACAAAGGATGGGGCTGGAGGGGCTGCAGCGGGTACCGGCCCCTTCTGGCTCCTTTCACCCATCGCTTCTGCTCCCACACCGCTCGCCAGCTTCATCCCTCCTCTGGCCCTCGGACCAGGGGTCTTCAAACCAACCCCCTTGCTCCCACTCAGGGCTGGGGCTGGCTGGCAGGTAGCACAGTGGGCTCTGAGCTCCGTCAGCCCCCTTTGGAGAGGAAATCCCACAGGATTCACTCAACACTGGGGAAGTGTCCGTGTGTCCTGATGCACGTCCCAGCCCACCTCGGAGCTGCCTCCCGCAGCTCTCCTGGTTATTAAAGCCGAGTGGAAATTCATCCCCGTATCTGATTTATTTGTGCCATTAACGAGCTCTTGCCACCTACAGCTTCCCGCTTCCACTCGCTGCCGCCGGCGCAGCAGCCGGCCCGGCGAACACCAACGTGTTTGGGCCTGATGTTAGAACACCAAACTTCACACACGGGTGACAGGACCCCTCCAGAGCCCTTCCGGCAGCATCCCGAGGGATTTGGCTGGGAGTCACCAGAGCTGCTGCGCTCGGGGAGGGACAGGGTGACAGGTGCCATTTAGGATGTTGCACGCCCGCAGCTGATGACAGGCACTAAGGGAAGCCTGTGGGGGCACAGAACTCCCATCCCCAGTAAAGCCCAGTGGGGTGTGGGGTTTTGATGGTCTCACAGCTCGGATTTTAGTGTCAGAGGAAGACGTGAGCAAAGCCAGAGGGGTGCTGGGTCACTGCTCCACAGACCCGGGGACCCGCAGACCCGGCTCCTCTCGGGCTTCCTTCCACCTCCGCTCCCCCGTTCCCTTCTCCGGCGGTAAAAACCCCCTTTAAGCATTACACACAACAGCAGAGTTCTCCAAGGTGGGACTGCTCGAGACCTGTGGGCAAATTGTCATTCCAAATTTCATTCTGCAGCTTTTTTTTTTTTCTCTAAGCCCAAAATATTAAAATCAGCAAACCTATTTGCATGATTAAAGTGCTCAGTGTTGGCCCTGCGTCTTCTAAATAAATTTCAAAGGAATAACAAAAACCTCTTTAAAGCACAAGCCTCTTTCTGTCTGTTTTGCATGCAAGACTGCGTCAGATCTTCTTTGAATCTGGAAGTTTCTTTCCCTCTCACACTCTTGAACATTTACAATTTTGAGGCTAAAAATCTGCAGCAAAATAGCCCCGTATTTTAAAAATCAGCATCGGGTGCCTAACACTGCTCAGGGCTGAGGAATTTCATTAGCACCCAACACTTTAAAAAACAGTGTCAGGTCAGGACAAACACATTTTCTTTACCATGCAAGATAAAAATTGGGATTTTTTAGAAACAAACCATGTCTCAGAACTGCATTCTGAGACAGAGCAATGGAATGACCCTTGGAATGTGACGGTCCCTTCTCCCCTCCCTCGTTTCTCATTGAAGCACCTCAACATGACGGTAAAAATGTGCCAGCACTCACGTGCCCATCCACTCGCCGCTTTACAGACATGGGAACTGTGTCTGTGTGTCTCCCCTGTGGCAGGAGATGCCCTGGGTGTGCCTGGCAGGACCACCAGGACCTTCTCCAGGCACAGCTCCATGGGGCAACCATCCCCTTGTTCTTTGTGAAAGGACCACAGCTGGTGTTGGAGTAGGGGATGCGGGGACTCACCTCAAGGACCTCGTTTCGCCCCAAGACACTCCATTTCCTGGCAGAGCTCAGGCTGAGCGTGGGGATGGGAGTCAGTGATGTGGATTTCAGAAGCTCCCTCCACACCTCACCAAGGTTCACAGGAAATCCAGCCACTCCACGGAGAGCTGAGAGATGAGGAGTAATTGGAAAACTCCCGTCCTTCCCCAAGTGCTTAAGCAGGACAGAAAATCTGAGCTCCGTGACTTGCCCAGGGCCTCCCGCAGCTCTGCGAGAGCAGAAAGCCTGCTAATGCTTCAGCCCAGAGAGCATCTTCCCTCCCTTCAGCCATGGACATTTAAAAAATGTTCTGTGATGGAGAAAGAAACATTTCTTAAGTACCATTTGATGTCTCGGAATGGCTCCAGGGCTAGAAAAAACATGTTTATTTACTACTATGCTGATTTTAATGCAAAAGATTGGTTCAGCGGCTGGAGGAAACAAAATAGGCAACATTTTCCATAATGTCTGCAAAGTGTTCTTGGGCTGACGAAAATATTTTCTTTCTTTCTCTCTCTTCCCTGCATTTTTTTTCTAATCTAGCATTTCAAATTGAAGAATGGCTCGAGGGCTGAAGAAATCACTTGATAAAAACCCAACATTTACATTCTTGCGGGAGAAAAGCGAACTTCTCTTTTTTTTTCTTTCCCATCTGAACGGTAGTTTAGTGAAGCAGAAGAAATAATCCTGCAGCATCCCACGTCTGTTTAACCCTTCCTGGCTGCAGCTCTCGAGTTAAACATCAGCTGCTCACTGCAGAACTTGAGTTTGTTCCTTCTCCAAATGTCAGGCTCTAAGGATGCTGGGGATGATCAAGATGGGCTTTGGGTCTTTTTTCCTGGTTGTATTCCTGAATCCCTGCGTGAGGGCTGGGTACCAGACACGTGGCTCTCGGGGTGCTGACAGCAAAGTAACACTGCACCATCTTGGATAAAATCAGGAGCTACTGTACCAACCAGCTGGGTGACTGGAAGGACTCTTGTTAGGACTCGCTCGTGATGCAGCACATTGGGTTCGAGGTCACCTGTTGGCTTTAAAGAGTTTTGTCCTCAGTAAGGAACATTTCTGGTTTAGCAGAGGGTGATGCTGAGCTACATGTGCCCTTGTCAACGTGGAGGGACATCTGCAGCCAGCCTGGAGGCTCAGGGATGCTGAGCAACAACATCTGACGTCTCTTGGCCCAGAACTCCACAAAGTATATTTATTTTATTACTTTTTAAAAATGCAACCATCACTTTCTCAAAGTCTTGAATAATTTTCAAGTTGACTGCTGAGCCAGTAAATGGTGCTCAGTTCCATCCCTCACCATTTTACAGCTGAGATGCACAGCAACACAATCAAGGTGTATTCAATCCAGCAGCTCAGGTCACCCTTGGAGACCAAAGAGCTCTGGCCAGGTGGGAAGGGGACCAGGTGGCCGCGTGTCGGCTCTGCAGAGACAGTGACGCCCTCAACGAGAGTGGGAAACTGCTAAGGTGTAATCAGGCATTTAATTTTTCTACAATAAGCATGTAAATGAGATTGTCATAATCGGTCTGTGTCTCCCTCTCTGCAGAAGAACATTTCGGGTTGAGGCGTCTGCGCTGTGACTGATGCAGCAAGTCACAGCTGTCAGAGCCGTGATTCACGAGTGGATGCTGCGGTGCTGGAGGTGGAGTGGGTAACCTTGGCTCCCCGCTCTGGTGAACCCCACTCCTCAGCCCTGAGCCCAGGACCTGGTGCTGCTGGAGGGCACTGCTGGGAAGCGGCTCTGTCACCCCTGAAAACGGGTTAATATGGAAATGTTAATATGATTTATTCTGAGCGATCGAGGTGAGCTTCTGAATGACTGAGCAATAACTTAATTCAAGGGAAGATTTTCATGGTCAGCTCCTCTCCCATCTCCTCTGCCCACTCAGCTCAGCCTGTCCTGGGAGAGGAGAGGATGGGAGCAGGGCAGAGCTCAGCGAGCTGCAGGATCAAACAAGCAGACTGCCCCCCGGGCACTCACACCGTCCCTGACCTCTGCACCTTCAAACTGGGAGCACCCAACGTAACCCTGAGGAGATTTCATCAGGTTACACATTCTCCTTCCTACCCTGGAAGAGCCTCTTACTGCCCAGTTCCTGCTGGGGCTGGATTCCCTCAAGGAGACAACCGAGCCGGCACAGCGGCCCCTGAAGCTCCACGGTCATGGCCAGAAGCACACGCTGCTCTCGGCAGAACCAAACTGGTGGCTCTCTGTCAGCACTGAGCAAGGTTTTATTCATTTTGTAAACTCAGGCTATTTTAGTACCTGGTTTTGGCAGAAAAAGGGGTTGGGGGGAATAAGTAAAAAAAAAAAAAACCCAAAAACACACAAAAAAATTGCTGCATTCTGCTGCCTCCCTCTCGTACCTCAGCGAAATGCAAAGGAAAAATGAAAATTTCTTGGGTGACAATCTCACCTGTTCAAATTATCTTTGAAAATACATTTTCAAATACAGTCAAACCAAGCCCTGCCCAGGATAAACGCTCCATGGGATTTGTTCAGCCGAGCTGACGAAGGATTTCAACACGGCAGCTACGTCAAAAAGCAGATCCTGAGGATGACCTCTCTTACAAAGGAGGTGCATTGCACACAAAGGATTTCCAAAGCAGCTCCTGCTGCTGAATTCAGGCCAAAACTTTTAATATTTCCCACACAACTGGAGCGAGATCTTATCACGGGAGCCGCAGCCAGAGCCCGTGCGTTGGCACAGCTCCTTCGCTATTGTTAAGAAAGTTTCAATTCAAGAAAATTTAGAGTAATAATGATCCCTCCTGAAGCACATTGTTAGGCTGTACCCCATATTTGCCCTCGTAGCTCCCACCATTACAAACTGTCCAGTTTGAGAGGCCAGCTCCTACCATTACAAACAGAGAGACCAGCCCAAGGAAAGCCATCGCTTCAGCTCCCTCAGGACAACACTCTGAGTGGCAAGAGCTTGGGAGATCCATTGGGAAGAGGCCTCCAGCCTAATCATTCTCTGGGTTTCCCAAAACAGTTTTGTGAGCTGTTGTTTCCCATTGTTGTAAGGTAATTTTCTAGTCTGCTCTTCATTAGGAGCTCTGCAGCCAGGTGACGTCCCGCTCGGCCCCCCGACTCATCCATCACGGTGGGATGTCTTATACCTGCTCTGAGGTGCTCCCCTCTCCAGGCTGGGCTGGGCTGACTGGCGCCAGGCAGGAGAAGGAACTGGAACACCAGTTAATGCACACAAAGGCAGGGGAAAAAAAACCCAAAACCTACTGTGATTTACCCACACGGAGTTCAATAAACATTAGATCTGATGGCATTCATCGTTTTTTCATAGCATGCTCGATTACTGCTTCAGTTATTGCTCAAATGACATCATTCCTGGCACAGGAATTGATTGATTTTTTAATGAATATTCATATGGCATTTCAGCCAGGAGTAGGCATTAATATTCTAAGAAAGAAGAATGAAACGTACGTCCTAATTTAATGAATGATTGTAAATATGTATCTGATGGATAATGCGACGGTGAGCATTTAAAAAGTCATCCATAGTCACCTCAGAGGCTTTGCTTAGGAACAAAGGGACAACCAGGGTGCTGGCAGGGCAAATGAGCGAGGAAGAGGTGGGACTGGGCCACCCCATCAGGGTGCTTCTGCCCAGCTTAGTCACGACATGGATCCCCTGTTGCTTAGGTCGGGATTCAACACATAACCCACACCTGAAACACCCTGAGAGAAATAATTATTGATAATTATAACAATTGATGAAGCTTATTGCCCCCAGGTGATACTGGGGGCTGCGATCTGGTAAGCACTGGGCAACACCCGGCTGTGAAGATCTCCATGAAGAGGCAGGAGATGAACGAGGGAGACTGGATCCAGCACCTATCCCCTCCATGCCCAACGGGTGCTGGGCACCCATCCTGCTGCCCCCACCCCATCCCACCCCAGAGTTCCTGGGGGCTGGTTTGAGCCAGTCCTGCTGAGACAGGCAGGTGGAGCACCAGCTCTATCCTCCACGGAGCTCTGTCATGTTCAATACCCTTCACCGCGTTACGAATTCAAGGCTCGCGATCCCTGAATGTACATATATTTGTCAGACACTCTTAAGATGTCTCCCTGTTCTGAGCACTGATCCTTTGTGAAGGTAACAGTTGTAGTGCTTAAGCAGCGACACTGGGCTGGCTTCTCCCCCCTCCCCGTGCCAGTCCCAGCTCTGGAATGCGTTAAAACACGGGTTTAGCGCGTTGCCGCTTGCAGCCTCTTAAACGGGCGTTTAATTTAGACGCGCGCTCGGTCCCCGTGGGGAGAGCACACACCTGAAGCATCTTCTGGAAGCAGGGCTTAAATCAGGCCATCGCCATTAAAGTCACCGAGGTGACAGGCGTGAAAGGCTATTTATACCCAGCGGCTTTCTATTGTGCAAGGGAGAGAACAGGCCCTTCTGCTGACAAAGCAGAAAAGCGCCTCGTTCCCACGTGAAGTGCAAGAAGTAACACCCTAAATTCACCGCAGCCTCTGCAGAGCCGCAGCCACGGCCGCGCTGAGCCCTCCCCTCGTATCCAAGAGGAGAAAGAGGGATCCCAACGGGGACGGAACTTGTTTTTCTTTTTCCCCTCTCCAATCAAATCAACCACTTGCTATTCCTCTTAGCAGCTGGCAGCTGGCAGGGAAGGGAAAAAAAAAAAATAAGAAGAAAAAGATACCTTTGCAAGCCAGCTCCTGCAACTCTGGCTTGAGGAAAGAGGGAAGGGAAAGGGCTCTGCTCTCCCCAGAGCTCTGGAAGAGCAGCCCTGCAGCCAGGGCTCCTGTTTGCGCATCAAGATGCGTGGGACCGAGTTTGCCGATAAAAATATATACAAAGTTATGCTTGGTATGGAACAAGCAGGCAGTATCTGCTGAAGACTTCACAACATCCCGCTTTTGGCTTGCCTCCAAAATACCAAAACAAAACAAAATTCAGTTGGCATCTCTGCAGATTGAAGCAAGTTTGTCTCTTTTTTTGCAGCAATTGCTGAACAAACGTTTCGATACTGTGCCACCGCCCCCGTCCCTGCTTTTCTCCCCCGAATCATGTGCTGGAAGGATGTAAAAGATGTTCAAGGTCATGGGCAGGCTGAGAACAAGCCTGGCTGTTGCCCATCTCTGTGCTTTCACTGCACCATCTCGACCACCGCGGAGCACAAGGGGAAGGTGATGGGTGACCCGTGGGACCTGACCCAGTGGGGTGGTCTCTCCAAAGGGGCTGGGCCACAGCGGTCGGCCCCGCTTGCTTCTTCCCACTCTAGGGGCTTTTGGTGGTCCCCCAAGGAGGTGCAGATGAAATCAACCCCTCGTGCTTGCCCTTCACAGAGGAAAAGCCAAACCATCTTCTTCCCATCCACGTGCTGCCCTCAAAGGCAGCAGGGTGCTGGTGTGGAGCGAGGAAGCACAACGGCAACGTGGGAGCTGCGAGGCAGCACAGTCAGCCTGGGAAAAAAAAAAACATGGCAGAGACCTGAAACAAGCCTGAAACAGGACTTGAGGACTTGGCTTCATATTTCTTGTGCTGCACACCAAGGCCAAGCGACGTCCATCTTCTGTACGTACGCGCTGCCATCTGACCCCAGGCTCACCGCTTCCAAACCTTCATTTATCTGCCCAAGAAGAGGCAGTTTAGTTTGAGAGGAGCACAAGGTGAAATCCTGACCTTGCTGAAAGCACTGAGAGTTTGACACTCCAGAGCTACAACCACATTACTGGTCTTGGTTCTTGCTTCGGTTCTTTGCCTGATGATTTAAAAGAAGAGACCAAAAATCCTCCAGCCCTTTCCATTCATGCCCAACATTCCCAAAGAATGGGAAAAGCAGCATCAGTCCCCTCCTGTCCTCTCTGGAAAAGAGTTACAGTCCTTGAAGCATGAAATTCCCTCACCCTTACTGTAGCCCACTGCTATCATGTTGTTACTGATCACAAAAATGATCTGGTGTTTTCTCAAACCCAGGTGCCGCATCCGTCCCCCTCTGAAGCTGTCCCCAACGGGTGAACACAGGCACAATTTAATGAAACAACCTCTGAGGAAGCCACCCCCCAGCTATCACAACGAGAAGCACACTCCCCTTGCTTTGGAGAGCCAGATTTCAGAAATATTTGTCTTTCTGGGACTTTTTTGACCCAGCCAGCGCTGCAAAGCCCTAACTAACATCAGCACCCCCCGCCCCAAAGCGCAGGCACCAAGCCCCCCCCATGCACCCAGAGGAGCTCGCTCTGTACAGCGCCTGAACCAGTATGTGAAATGCTCTCAGTGAAATGCTGCCTTCTTCTGTTTATTTGTCACAACTGATGCTCTGGTGAGCAGTAAATAGGAAATTTGTTGGCAAACCAGCACCAGCAGCTTGGTTCTTTACGAAAGGCTGGAGTGTGACAGACCTGCACACATCCTCACTGCGCCTTGCCCTGGACCCTTGCTCAGCCCTGGTGAGGCTGCAAAGTGAGTGCTGGGGGCAGTTCTGGGCCCCTCANGGAAATGGTCCCAAACTGCCCCAGGGGAGGTAAAGTTTGGACATGAGAAGAATTTCCCCCCTGAAAGGGTTGTCAGGCGTTGGAACAGGCTTCCCAGGGCAGTGGTGGAGTCCCCATCCCTGGAGGGATTGGAAAGGCCAAGAGATGAGGTGCTGAAGGACATGGTCTAGAGGTGGTCTGGGCAGGGTCAAGCTGGGGCTGGACTCCATGAGCTTGAAGATCTCATCCAACCTGAAGAATTCTGTGATTCCTTGACACCCAGCAAGTTGTACAAGTCCTAAATCTCTCCTAAACCAAGCCCAGCAAAACCTGAGACGACGGGTGCTTACAGAATTCTTAGCTACAAGGGCTGGGGTAGGAAGAGGACACCGTCTGATTCACTCAACACAGCACAGAAAGGCTTCCCAGAGCTCCCATCTGCGTTGCACAACATGAGCCGGGGCTCATGTTTGCCACCAGACAGTTTGCAGTCAGCCTCACATGGGAAAGGAGGAAGTAACAGTGTCTGCATCGCCCAGAACTGCGAGCAAACGAAGGCATCTGCGTTTCCAAGAAACTAATAAGCAGTGTTCACTTGAAGTTTGAACGAGGGGGAGGGCGGGGAGAAAATCTTGGAAGAATTTTTCTTGGCTCGGAGCTTTTTAGGAAACTCAGATTTTTAAGTGAAATGTGCCCAGGCAGCATCAGAAATCATAGAATCACAGAATCATAGAATGATCAGGGTTAGAAGCGACTCCCAGAGGTCATCTAGTCCAACCCCCCTGCAAGAAGCAGGGACACCCCCAACTAGATCAGGTTGCTCAGGGCCTCATCCAACCTGGCCTTGAACGTCTCCAGGGATCCAGGGGCATCCACCACCTCCCTGGGCAACCTGTTCCAGTGCTCCACCACTCTCACAGGAAAGAACTTTTTCCTAATATCCAATCTAAATCTCCCTCCCTCTATTTTAAACCCATCACCCCTTGTCCTGTCACAACAGGCCCTACTGAACAGCCTCTCCTCATCTTTCTTGTAGGCCCCCTTGAGGTCCTGGCATACCACTAGAAGGTCTCCCTGGAGCCTCCTCTTCTCCAGGCTGAACAGCAAAGCCAGGCTGCACGCAGCGATGCGCTGCCCCGGGCTCCCCAGTACCAGCCACCCACTGGTCCCCAACCCGGACACTGTCCCCTTCCACACACTCCCACCCGGGCAGCAATGGTGAGGGGGCCTGGCAGGCACGTGGGCACACGTCCCTTCTGCTGAGCCTGCAGCGAGGTGACACCAGCCATCCCAGGGACGTGCAGGCAGCTCCTGCCCGGGACCGCTGCCAGGCTCTGCCAACGCCTGCCCCAGCCAAATGCCTTTCCCCAGCCAAGAGCTGCTCCAACAACACCCCCTGAGCCCCTTCCCCTGGCTGGGGTTTGCTTTGGCCCCAGATCACAGACAATGTTGGGGTCACCCCTACGCCCACCCAGCAGGGCTGGCTGGGGACAGGGCTCCTGGGACTGCAGGGGTCCCCGTGCCCAGCGATGCTGGCAGGAGACTTGCCAGGACACGGTGGCTCTGTGTGAAACGGCTCCTTTATGCCGGTTGGGTACACACAGCCAGGCACAGCACACAGTGGCAATTGTCCCTTCTGAGGGTGGCATGGACAAGGCCACTGTCCCCCAGCGGCTTCAGACACCCTTGACGTCAGAATAAACGAACGGGCGTCGTTAAAGTAACCACATCAGGCTTTGAAAATACACATCGCTGTGATTTATCCTTTAAACCCCTGCTCCTTTGCAGAGGCAGAAAGATGAGACTCCTCTGAAAAAAAAAAAAAAAAGCTCTTGGCCCATCTAAATTCCCTCCATTACTGAGCAAATGGTTTGCAACAACAAATTTATTCCGCAGCGTCTCCTGTGCTCTTTTTTGTTTGAAAAAGCCACAAACAGATTGTGATTTTCTCTAACGGATTCACCATCTGGGAAATTTTTCATGCAACTCCTTTCCTCACTGGGAGCAAGTTACTCAGAGGGGAATTCCCAGCAGAGAGCAGACTCGGAAGGGATGGGTGGTTCGTTTAATTAGCATGCATAATCTTGACATCCTTACTCAGGCAAAACTCTCACCAGGGCCAACGGGAGATTTCTTTTTACCTTTTTTTTTTAGGAAAAAAAAAAAAAAGAAAAAAGAAAAAGTACAAGCTAAGGACTTTGGTATTTGTCTCTTGGTGTTACATACAGTATTTTCCATGCAGGGGAAAGTTGGCTTTTGGATGTATTAGAGACTCTGATTTACTACAGTCCTGTGCATCCAAGGGCAGGACGTGGCCCTTGCAGGCTGTGTCACATGGCTGAGCGCTGGCAGGCGGAGGAGCAGCTCCCTTTCACACACTTACCCCGTGGAGGGAACATCCCAGCACTTGGGAGCACGGTCTCTGCAGCCAGAGGAGCGTGGGCTGGAGGTCAGTGCAGGAAGAGGCTCTCCAGAAGCTGGTGTGCATCAGTTCACAGCCCCTGTACGGGTTCTGTCGCCTTTTTCTTCATTGCTTTTCCCCAGTGGGTGGATTTATGGCTTGAGAATGATGCGCGAGACGCACGGATGCTCCTTCAGTCCTGGTTAACTTCCAGCTGTTCCTGTGGAAAACCTGCCCATGGACAAGGCTGGAAGTATGGCACACACAGTCTTGATTTCAAGGCCCAGAGCTCGGAGCAGACCCTGACAGCCCGGCTCTGCTCTCACCTAAGCACAGCTTTGATAGCTCTGCAAGAAGATCTGAGGCTGAACAATTTCCACTGGCTCATTACTGGACAGAACTTTGCTTTGAACTGACACTTTCTGGGCACGTTGACTGCTTTGAAGCAGGAAGACAAAATTAGTGCAGAAAGTTGGCAGGTGAAGAAATGAGAGGGTTTGTTGGTTGCTTTTTTTTTTCCCCCCCCAGCAGTCAAGCTGTCCAGGAGCTATGGAAACCTTGTTTGGCTAAATAAGAACACTGAAAGATAACAAGGCTTCATATTTTCCAGCAGCATCTGCACTGGAACAGCATGCTATCTCTGTGTGCTAGGGGCTCCTGAGTAGCCAGAGCCATTCCTGAACGTCAATGTGTCATGCTATTTCCCACACCTGGTAGTAAATGCTGTCTCCTACCTCCTCAGGAGGGAGAGAAGCAAAATCAGCAGTTGATGGGATGCCTGGGAAGAATTACAATGAGCCAGGTAAGGGACTGGTCTCTCCTCCAGTCCATTCCCAGTGACTGTTTAAGATTTACAGCTGTAGCTTGGGTCAGAATGTGGCCCCCAGCTTGATTTCATGGGAAACAGCAATCCAGATCCTGGAGCTGTGCAGGCACAAGCAGAAGGCTCTGCTTTTGGACTACACATCCTAGGAGCAAGTGGAGCTTGCTAGCATGGCAAGGCACCTGGCTCTGAGGAGCCCTGAGGCTGCTCCCTGAGGACCCCTCAGTCATTCATCTTCCCAGTCTGGGCCAGTTGCACCACGAGGTGCCCAGGGTTGAAGCTTCTCTCTAGGAACTTTACTGAAAGGGTTGTCAGGCGTTGGGACAGGCTGCCCAGGGCAGTAATGGAGTCCCCATCCCTGGAGGGATTGGCAAGGCCAAGAGATGAGGTGCTGAAGGACATGGGCTAGAGGTGGCCCAGGCAGGGACAGGCTGGGGTTGGACTCAATGAGCTTAAAGGTCTCTTCCAGTCCAAATGATTCTGTGATACTATGAGCAAACAAGTTCTTGCCTAGGAGACGGCAAAGGCTCAAGAGATGTATTTAAAAACAATATTAAATAATAGAAAACACATGTTTATATAGTCTATTCCTGAGCCTGTGGCACTGAGTCCAGTGCTCCTCAGCATTGGACCAACTCTGCCATCTGCCACTGTGCAAATTGCACCTGCCACATCTTTGCAGGTTGCTTACAGTTCCCTATGTAATAGAGAAAGTGAAAATACATCCACCCGTGTTCAAACCATTCCCTCTTTTGGAAACTTCCTTCCCCTTTCTTTCATGCTCTCTGCTGTGCCAATTCAGCAGTTAAGTTGGGATAACAGAAAGCAGCATCTCACACACACACAGGGATGTGGCTGCTTTGTCCACACAAAGATTTCTGAAGTTCACCTCCAGCTCAGTCTGCACTGGTCCTCTCAGTGCTGGGTCTCTGATGCCTGTGCCTCCACCAGCTCCATCCTTGCCAGCCACTGGAGAACCTCTCCAGCACCTGTTTTAGGGTTTTGTGCTGCTGCACACTGCTGAAGCACTTTCCACATCAGAACAGTAGGAATTAGAGTCCCAGCGTAGCAGGAATATCCCTCTTTGTTCCCACAGGAATTATCAGAACTGAAACCACATGGCTCTGCAGGGCAAGCTCAGCTCCACACCAGGAAAGGAGGAAGGACAGCACCTTCTAGCATTAACTGACCTCAACACAAAGCAACAGCTCCTTCAGACCCCTCAAACCCCAGCAGTGGGCAATGCACGCTGCTCTGAGCCCAAGCCCGGGAGCCAGAAGGCTGCACTGTGCTCCTGGCTCTCCTCAGAAGTCACTGTTTGGTGACCAACCCTTCAAGGAGGTTACAAGAGGTTTTTCACCCAACTCAGCAAGGTGTCACCACGGTGGGGCTGAACCTCCACTCCCATGTGCTTGCTGGGACTGCCCCAGTGCAAGCAGAGGACGAGGACCAGGATGTCCCCGCGTCAGAACACGACCAGCTCTGTACAAACAAACTCCTTTTTCTTCACCAGGAATCAACCCATCTACATGTTTTTTTAAAAAAAGGAGTTTAATGTAGGAGGCATGTTTCATACAGAATTTAACAGCACCAAAACACCAGCTGGTGGCACGTTCTGAAGGACTAACAAGGTGAAACTCCAACACTTCACTCTCGTTCCTACGTTCCCAGGCGACACAACAGGCCAAGGCGGCTCTGCCACCACACGCAGCGTCATCCCCGGCCCCTCTGGTGACAAACACCTGGAGAGCTGCCTTCTCCAAGGGGTTGGCAGGGCTCTGGGATGGACACACTCTCCCAAATCAGTATTTCTAGTATTTTCCCTGATTATTCTCAAGGTCATTTTTAACCCAGCAAATGTCACAGCAATGTTTAAAGCCCAAACATGGAAATTAAAGTACAGGGGAAAAAACAGCTGCTCTGGCTGTTCAGGATGGAATCAGCATTGGAACACCCAGATGAAAATCTGAAAAAGTTACAGCCATCTATATAGTAGGAAGGGAAGGGAAGGCTTCACACATTTTAAAGCCTGATCCAGCATAAATTAATTTGAAAAGAGTAAATAAATAAATAAATAGAATCCAAATGAATATGAACTTCCCCAGTGGGGCAGTTTGCAAGTACCGCCATATCATGAAGTATTTCTGGCAAAATATCACTGTAAGCCACTTGACACCTGAAAAGCAGAATGTTCAGCTTCCTCTTTCCTTATTTGTTGTATTCTACAAGTCTGCTGCCCCCCTTCATTAAAAAAGCCTGAGGTTTCAATTAAACTAAATGGGGGAGATCAACTACCTTACTCCTTGCACACATGTATTTACCTTTTTCTTCCTCCCTCCACTGGGGCTTGACTCTCCTTGAGCTTGTAGGAAATTTTTAGAATCTCAGCTCCCTGAGAAAAAAAACATAAAATATTTTGGCAAAGTAATCCTAAAAGCTTTGGAGAAAAAAATCTCAAATTTAAAAACACTGAATTTAAATTCTGAACCATTACCAAGATCTTACTTATTCTGCAGTCTCCTGGGGATGCTGTGAGGTTTAATTAGCTCCAGTTGGAAAATGCTTTGAAGAGGAAAAGTGCCATAAAGGTGCCAAATACTTTTCCACTCATGTAGATCTAAAATGTTTGAATTATTACATAAAACAAATAATTTGAAAATTAATTTCTGTTCCTCGCCAGCATGACTTCAAAGGGACCTCACTCTCCCTGCTGTCCTGGTAGGATCACCCGAGCACTGCCAGGTCTCCAAGTGCTGGGAATGACCAAGGAGAAGAGGATTCCAACATCCACAGTCCCTTTGAGGGCTCCTCAATTAAGGAGGAAGGTGCCTGCCCTAGTGTGCAGTGGCAGCGCTGAGATTTGGGGAGTGCTGGCAGCAGGTATTTGACTTCCCTTGGAAAAGAATGAGGAATCACTTCCCACTGCCTCCTAAGCAACCCAGCCCTGAGGTCTCTCTTGAGGAGCATTTGGCAAACATTCCTGTTTTGTGGTGTGATAAGGATGTGTAGTTTTTCCTTGCTACAGAGTCTGGAAGCAGAGGGCTGCCGGGAAGCCCGTGCAGTAAAGCAATGAACTGCAACGCAGAAGCCGTTGTTTGTTCAACTGCTGCTACAGGAGCGTCAGGGAGCCCATTTGGACTGCTCAAGGAACCAAAGGTAGCAGCAGAAGTGGTTTTATTCAAGTGAGATGTTGTAAAAGCAAGGCTTAAAGTCCAATGGCAGGGTTCAACCCGTGCACGGAGAGTGTCACAACGACTCCAGTTACCTGTGTGACACCTTGGTGCGCTGCGATACCGGGTGACGAGCAATGTCAGTCACTTACCAAAGATCTGCTGGTGGGAAAGCACCTCTCAACCCAGGGGAGTAACTTTGAGAGGCATCCCAGCTCAAGGGGACATCACTACCACACACCCAGCTGTGCAGCAGCTCAAGGAAAGCTCACTCAGGCTGTCATACTCATGGAGTAGTGCCTGGCTTGCAGTCAAGTTACGTGAGATGGAAAGGTAAGAGTGAGACTCCGTGTACCCACAAGCTCCTTTGTTCCTGCCCAAAGGGGTGTTGGAAGAACCTCCTGCTATTCATGTGTTAATCGCATGATCGGTGTTCCGGTTTCCAAGCTCACATACATCAAAGCTCACCGTGTCACCCTGTTCCTGGGTGGGAGGGGCAGGCAAAGAACGGGTTGGAACAGAGAAGTTCATGACCCTGTCACAGTCAGGACCTTTATGTCATTCAGAGCCTGAACCAGGCTAGCACGGGTTAGTCAAGCAGTTGAGTATCTGTCACACAAAGCACCCACCAGCTCAAGCATGGGTGGGGAGCACAGCAGCACCCACATGTGCCACAAGTCACCCTTTTGCTCCTCATTATGAGCAGACACTTGAAGGTGAAAGAGGCCCTACCACCTCCTCTGACCAGTCTCCTGCAAAGGGCGAGGGCTGTGCCCTCTGGGGTCCCAGCTGTCCCCCAGCTCTTGCCAGGGCCATTCACTGCTCATCTGTAACGTTATTTTCTGCATAAATTCAAATGTGGCCACCTCAGGAGTTCCACAGCCTGCACACCAATGCTGAGATGCCCCAGGCTGACAGCTGTACAGGGGAGGAAAGCACTGGGCTGGGTATTACAGGGAATTCCCTCTGGCCACAGAGCAAGCTGTGAACCCACAACACTGAGAACCTGCAGTCCAGACAGCAATCCCAGAACAAAGCTCCTGGGAGCTCCACAGCTGGGAGGAAACTTCCAGACCCGTTTGTGACACATGCTGACACGACATCTTTCCTACAGAAACAGCCTTTGCCTCTCACGGGGCTAATCTAAAGTTCACACCACCGTGGCCCATTATTTATTCAGCTCTGCACTGCTCAGTCTGCATTATCTGTAACACTTGATAATGAGACAATTTGTGGGTTTGCTTTAGCTTTGGGCTGAATCTTCTCTATTTTGCATCCACAAACCTACAAATCACAGTATGCCAGCAAGGCTGCAATACAAGCTGCAGTACAAAGTGTGCTGCTCTGGGTGCAAACTGGCTTTGTTCTCTGTCACACTCATATCTCACAACCAAAGAGATCATAAAACAACAGTCACTGATTTCCAGCCTTACTCCTCATCATCGCCTCCAGCGATTCCAGTGGAGGGAAAAAAATGCCCATGATTTTTACCAACTTGGTTTAAAAAAAAAATAAGGAAAACAGCAACACTCCATTGTAAGAAAAACCCACCAAACCAGCATAAACTTCTGGACTTGACAAACAGCTTCTTAACTTACTGCAGAGGAACAGTCTGAGATCTTAAATCAAGACCCACAAAGCTGAGCTTAACTCCTCTCGGAGCTGTTAGCAGCGACCCCACTCTCACTGCTGCAGAGGTAGAAGAGAATGTTCACAGAGAACAATCACTGCTGTTTCAGGTTGTACTCTGCTTTCAGCCTCTCCTAGGTAAGACAGTTTCATCTCACCATACTCTGTAGAAGGACCTCTGCAAGAAAACTGGAGCTAATCAAATCAGGGAAAAGTGGAACCAAACACCAAGGACCACTGCAACGGGTTCCCCTTAATCACCACAAAATAGTAACACATTTGTGTGACTGGGAGTTTCAAGAGCACATGGTATCAAAGCTCTGCTCCCATCACTCCTGTGGATTTGTACTATTAGGGTAAGACACAATTACTCAGCACTAACTGCCTGGAAAGGGTAGAGACATTCAGAGCTGTATAATTATGTGAAAGTGCATGGAACAGTATACTGGGTCAAATGCATGTCTTGCACAAATCTCAAAACAAAACAGGAAAAACAAACCAAACCCTCCACACCCTGTTGAGTTTGGCCCAGTATTCTTAGCAGGAAACATGTAAAGTGAGAACTACATGAAGAAAGGAAAACACTGGTGAATAAGACATGTATTACATGGCTGAGATATTAAAGAGCATCTTTAGAAAAAGGGTGAAGGGTTAAGAGCATGGAGGGCACAAAGTTATCTGGCTTCTGCCCTCCAAATAAACTGCTGCCCTTTTTGTGCCCCCAGGAGGAGAGGAACAGCAGCACATCTGGTTCCTCTGTGCTGGGAGAAACTGGCATTAAATTGCACTGTGCAAAGAAGTAACACCCAAAGTGCTGCACTCTGAGAAACAAAACGGCGCCTAAACCCTCAAAAAAAAAAACCAACCCAGATTCCAGAGACAAGTACATTAATTTATCAATAACAAGTGGCACTGATAAATTAATTAATTTATATATAAAAAAAAAAGAAAACCATGATCTTGACACATTTTGGGGTAGAAGAAAAGTCACCTTCTCGTCCCACATGCGCTTGATTTTATTTACATATCCACAAATACCATGAAACACCATCCCAGCCCCCCCACTAGCAGCATGGTCACATGAATTCCATAGATGAGCAGTTCATTCATGAGGCTGAAGTCTACCCGCCTTCGCCCCAGTAAGAGGAGGATGATGGAGAGTTTGTACTGGAAACGCAGAAAGATCCGGATGCCAAGGTACTGAAGGCAAAACAAGATAGAGAGTGCCACCCAGAGGATGGAGGTAAAGAGGCTGCAGCTGAAGTACAGCAGGAAACGGATGAATCCATACATCCATCGGGATTTGAGATAGATGTCGAAGTTGTTGTACTTGGTGCGCACCAAGTGAGTGGTCCTCACCGGGCCACAGGCCGAATGCAGGCAGGTCGTGTGGGGGCCGTGGAACGAACGGACCCGGCGGGGGATGGGGATTACAGGCATCAGGCACCCCACCGGTCACAGAGTCCCAGGGCAGGATTTACAGGGCACATAGCAAATGTTTATCCATTAACATGGAAGAGAGATCCAACAGCCTGGGAACGCTACCTCTGTGCTGAGTTTCCAGGAGGGAAGAGACCTGCGGGAAGGCAGAGAAGGAAAACACATTTAAGCGGCCCCAGGAGGACAGGCAGCACGGCAGATACTCTCACCAAGTGCCAAGCTGGAGAAGAGCTTTGCAAAACTCCACTTCTTCACTGAAACCAGCTCTGCTTTGCTTACTGGTTACCAGGAAGACATACAGAAATACCCTTATGTTGCCATCATCACCAAGGCAGGTCCCAAACAGCTCCCTACAGCACACAGCATCAGCACTAGCCACAACCTCTCTGTAAGCGTTACAGTGGTGCTAACTTTGCTCTGGAACTATCCTGCCTGATTCACAGACCCCTCTTCATCAAACAACTGTCCTGCAGCAGTATCTTTATGTATTTGCACTGGATTGTATTTCTTTTAAAGAAAATAAAAACCCCCAAAGTTCTCCAAGTGCTTTTGCAAGTGAGTTCTGCAGCCCAGGCACAGCGGTGATGGTAGATTTCAGCTCATTTCAAAACTTGGCAAAGCTTCACCAAATAAACAAATGGAAAATAATGGAAGGTCTTGCAAGAACAATGAGGCAATCGTGTTTTTCACACTCTACAGGATGTGCCTCCCCTTGCTTAGCTAAGCTTTGTGGTCTCACTGTCACTGTCCCCAGCTGCAAGGCAGCCTTTCAAAGACATCTACTAGTGTATTTCTCCCTTTGGGACCTGCAGAGATAAGTGAAATATCTTGATCATCGGGAGTGTTTAGGATTTATAATCTTAACATCCTTCCACACACACCCATTGCTGTTATGTAGGTGATGAGCAGCAGCCCTCTGCAGTTAGCTGCTCTCTGCTTCACCCCAGGCCTGAGATGTGCCAAATTCCGGGAATTATGAAATGACAATGCACTCATCAGATAATGCTAGAAAACAACAGGGACTTCCCCAGCCTCCTCACACACCCAGGCATTCAGATCTGGGCAGACCTTTCCACAGTTGAAGGAAAAATCCTATTACTCTTAAAAAGAATTTAAAAGCTACTTGAGTAATTTTTTATTTTGTTGCAAACAAAACTAATCCCAGAGTAAATTATTAAACTGCAGGAAACTGGAGTTTGGTGTCAAAAACCTCATCTGATCCAAAGACAGTCTCACAATCTGAGGGGCCTCTTGGCCTTCGTTTCCCATCTGCAGAAAGGAAACACTAAGCAGCTCGGAAGCGTGTTACAAGAACGGATTTTGCAAGACATTTAAATTGCTCAGATACTAAACCAACAACAGAGTTTTGTGCCTGAAGCATGCAGCCCAACACGCTTCCCACATGCTGTGCATACACTGCTCAATGTTTGTTTTCAGTGATATTTTTGGAGGACTAAATTAGCAAGATAAATTCACATACTCTGGATTCAGAGCATTCCATTTCTGATGATGTAGCTTCTTACCACCTCTCCTATGAGGACATAAAAGGCAGCTTATCCTTTTCCAGCAAACTCTTATACAGCTTCTTATTCAGAGTCAGTGAGCAGCAACAGGAAAATCCATGCACACACTATCAAGGCACTTGGCAAGACCATGCTTGAGGGATGGAGCACAAACCCCACTTCCACAAGCTGTAGTCTGCAGGGGACAAACTCAACACACCAGCTGATGTCCAAGCCCTGTTTTAGAAGGGGAGTTTTGATCCTGAGAAAACCTTCAATGGATGAATCCACTAAAACAGCCCAGCTGCAGAGACTCTTTGTGAACAGCAGCAGCTCGTTCACTGTGCTCACCACATAAACAAACAGCCTCTGGTAAGCTCACACCCTTTATCTAAATATCAACACTGGAAGAGCAGAGGGAAATTGGGAGAACAAAACAAACTTTCTGATATATTACATTTTTAATGGTGCTGCCATCCACCCAGCAGGTTGGTAATCCACTGCAGTTTCTGGATGCCCTTAATTCTTGTAAGAAAAAAGTGAAGCTCTCCTGTGACACCTGGCCTTCTAGGAAGAGTGAAAGAAACTGCTAAGGTGCTTCATAGACTCACAACACTCTACATATGAGTTGATCTAAAAGATAAAAGAAGAGAGTAAATTTCAATTTGCTCATTTTCTGTGTTAAAAAGCTCAAAATCACAAGGCCCTCCACCCCCTAAGCATGAATTTTTCATCCCATAAGGACTCTAAAGAGACTCACGTGTACAATAATGCATCTTACTTATACATGCTGGGAAGAATCACCCAGCTTGAATTCAGTGCCATACACAGAGACAGAAAAGGCGTATCATGGACCAGGAACTCCTGTTAAGTCACCTCCTCCTCTCCCAGAGCCATCACTGCTCAGCCAGGTTGTACCAAACATGATGCAGAGAGAAACCACAGCCAGTGTTTTCCCAACAGAAGGCTGAGGAGCAGGCCCCCAAACTCGTATGGTGGCACATGATGCCTAGAGATGTGGACATCTAGTCCTCAACATCACTTACTTTGGCCTTTCTGTTTCAAACAACATTGTCAGGAGGCTGGAAAGCCAAGTTGGTCTTGTCTGGGTATCACCTACAGTGCAAAGTGTTTCAACTCTAAGATCCAGGTAACTCTACATTGCCCCAAACATCACATCAGAGGTTTAAAACCTGGGTAACTATTCACTTTGGTGAGCTTTCACTCCCTCTCCTTCAAAAATGGAGTGTATGATGAGCAAGCTGAAAGACAGCACTACATCTCTCCATCTATCACACATTCCAGGCAAGGTCTGCTGTTGCTCGGGGTACTCATAATTTGTGGAGGGGGAGGGATGACAGAAAGACCGCAGTGCTGGCAGATGACAGGGCCATCAGTCAGGACCAGCGGGACCAAGGTGTTCCAGCAGGAGCCAAACAAGGTGAGGGACAATGACAAATAAAGGTTAGAGCAGATAAATGAAAGCAGAGTTCCGGAAGGAGGGGAAATTCGAACTCCTCCTCCATCCCACCAGATCCGAAATTAACCCGCACGGACTCGGCAAAGGAGCTGCCGGCTGGAACCTCAGCCTGGCCCTACGAGGCCGAATTACGGCCGTGACAGCGCGGTACCCCGTCAGCCGGCCGGTGACAGCCCCGCACGGCCACCGGGACGTGGCCACCGCTCGCCTCGGGGAGAGCAAAGCCCCACCCGGCGGCAACGCCGGGGGCCGCAGGGCTGCCCCTCTCCTACCCCCGGCCCGTTACCCGCAGGCCGCGCTGACACGTCATGCCCAGGCCGGCAGACGCTGGGCCGCAGCCCACGGCGAACGTTGAGCGCCCGCTGCCGCGCCCGCCGGGCCTGGCGCACCCGCAGCGCGGAAGGGGCCTGGGGCGGAGGCGCCCGCCGCAGAGAGGCGAGGCCCGGGACGCCGCCTTCCCCCCTTATCCCCCCAACCTCCAGCCCCGCCGCCAGGGCGTCGGCCCGCACTCACCGTCCTGCCCATGGCCTCCTGCCGGGCGGCGGCCGCCGAGGCCAGGCGCCCCGGGCCCGGGCTGATGGAAGGCCCGGGCCTACGCGCGAGCGCCGCAATGCGCATGTGCAAAGGACAGCGACGCTCCGGTTCCGGCCGGTGGCGACGACGGAACCNAGCGCCGCGTTGCCCGGGCAACACCGGGACGGGAAAGAGACAGCGGGGGTGGGGGTGCGGCCGACGAGCCCTCCCGTGGCCGGTGGAGCCCGGAAGGTCGTTTCCAATGTGAACCGGAGCCGAGGGGAGCGTGGGGCCGGCTCGGTTCGTCACTGCGCGGTCCCCCGCGACCTGGGGGGAACCGTCCCCGGTGAAGGTCGCCGTTGCCTGTAATGGGAGCGTGGCAGAGGTGCCGGGAGGTCACCCGGGGGTTAGCCCGCGGGTGACCCTAAGCGGGTACCGCGGGCGGCTACAGCGGCTGGGGCAAGGCAGGGCGGCCCGTTCCGGGAGAGCTCCAGCCTGTGCACCCATGAGGGACCCGCCAGCGCCCAGGGCTTCACCCTGCCGAAAGAGCTCAAGCGCCAGGGAAGGGTCTGGGAGAGGCCAGAAAGATCCAACGAGTTCCTAAAAAAACGGACAGGGGATGGAAAATTCAAAAGCAATTTATAAAAATAAGGAAAAGAAACTTCACGACCACTGTTTTTCCTTAGATTTAATTAGGAATTACGTTCCATAAGAGAAAACAAACAGACCCTTTTCCTTGGCCCCTTTCCCCGTTTGCTGTCCAGGCGCTGTCGCAGTGGAAAACCATGGAATAATAATACCCTGAGCCATCTGCCAGAGCCAGGGCCCACTGTGCTGCACGGGCCGCTGAGGCTCCAGGCCAAACCCTTCCAGCATCCCAACTGACGCACGTTCTGTTCCGGTTCCTCCCTGTTCACCTGCCCTGCAGAGCAGTTTTATTCTGCAAAACACAGTGAGAGGCCTGAGGCACAAGACATACATCAAAGGGAAATGATAACGGTGCTCCTAGCAAACTGTCACCCGTGTACCTTCTGGCGGGAGGGAGCAGGGGAGGTGCGAAGCTGATACTCTCAATAGCATGGAACTGGGGACATCTGCTTGGTGACTAAGATAAGCAGGAGAGATGCATTCTGTTTATTTCCCTCCCCCCTTGCCTGGGACTGAAGCCACAACCCAGAGATATGAATTTCAGATGAAGCCAAAAAATTAAAATAAAATTATGAAGGTACTTTGTCTTTCTAGCTTTTCCTTGAACATTTACAGGGATGCTGCTGAATGCAAGAGCTGCAAAGGTGGGACTCCTGGCATCCTGCAGGACTCCCTCAGCCTGCAAAAGGAGCTCTGGAGGTCTGCCATCCCCCAGAAAAACCCAGGCAGCTCCACTGAGCTACCCCACAACCTAAACACATGTGTACAAGTGTGCAGCGCAGCAGTATCTGCGCCAAGACCAAGCCTTTTCATTTCTTAGGTCAGGGTGACAAAAAATATCAAGGCAGCACTATTCAGTTTTCTGCCAGAAATGCTCTGAGCCCCTTTGCTGCTTAAATGAATGTGCATCTTCATCAAAAATAAACTGCCCTCGGGTCAGACCTGAATTGAAGCTTTGACATTCAGAGAGGTAAGAGCTGAAAGAGCACTTGCAGTTCAGCCTGAAGCGAACCCGCCCACAGCACCTCGGCACCGCTCTGGGTTGTATTTCTTTCCTGTGCTAATTTTACTAAAGACACAACTCATATTCCTGTTGATTGAACAGTTTTGTGTTGACAGCGTTGAAGATTTGTGATGAAACTTATCATCAGCCCAGAGAGAGGGCCATTAGTACTAGTCACAGCAGCCAGCTCTTGCTGATATATTTTATGGCACGCTTCAAAGACAAACATACACATTTATATGTCACTTGTTGCAATATAAATGCTAACTTGTACTTCTTTCAAAACTTTTAATGAATTGTATACATTTTGCAAGATTTATAGCATGAACCGAGGCGACTCAAAATATTGTGTTAAACATATTTGTCACTTTGGCAACAGAACAAAAAAAATCTGGAAGATATTGCATTTAGAAATAAATCATAAATATATGCATCTTAAAAGAGTTTATTTCGGTCATTAATAGCTGATGCCCCCCCCCCCCAGCGCAGGATTTAAAGTTAAATTATGCAAAATCAAAACCAAACCTTATAATACTTAATCAAACATGCATAAAACTGTCAGGGCCAAATAAATTCTCTCAATTAACTTGCTTCAGATTGTGATTGCATTTACTAATTTAATCAACGCTAGAATAATTTGGAGACTGGGTAATGATAAATTACCGTGGTGCTGCACACGGAGGGCCGCGAGGACTCTGCCTTGCTGAGGGCAGAAAACTAACTCAGTCTTCCTGATCGTTTTATAATAGAAACATCTTCTTACTCCCATCTGGGGGTGGATTTTTTTTTTCCTGTAAATCCGCAAACTGCCTGTCATGTATAGACCTTGTAACTTCAGTGTTAGCCCACGTTGTCCATCTCGTTTCCCTCTGAGATGAAGTCAAACCCACAGGCGTTCCCTCCGCAGGTTTTCTCCCAATCTGTTGCTCTGAGCACAAGGCCAGACGCTGTGATTTCAGTCCCGCTTTCTGGCACTTGCTCAGCCTCCTTCAAGTCATTTAGGCTGGAGTAACGATGCAGTAATACTGGGATGTCTTTAGCTCAATCCTTTTGCACTTTGAGTAGATCTGCACTTAGAATAAAATGGGTCTGACCCCTGTCTAGAGAAAGCTTTCAATACTATTACTCGCAGAGAGCTAAACATCTCATTTTTTTTTTTTGCAAGCGTAAGCAAGGTTTTATGGAGAGGTTCTCATTTACAGGTTCATGGTGAAGGAGGCTGTCAGGTATTCAACCCTATAAAATACCTGGAACTCGGAAAATCAGACCTTTATTTGGTCTTTAACCTTTCTACACCAATTTTATGAAAGATAACAATGTCCCTATAGCTGCTGTAGGAATGGACTTGTCGTGGCAAACCCCCCCCCCCCCCCCC
>VXBZ01009730.1:123197-145781 GCA_013399135.1 Heliornis fulica
GGGCGGGCAGGAGAGGGGAGGGGGAGCAGGGGAAGGGGGTGGAAACCGCAACTCCGGGAAATTCAGAGCTCGGAGCGTTACGGAGCATCTTCTCGGAGGCTTCGCAACGCCTCGCTGCGGGGAAGAGCGTTCCCCACCCGCTCGCATCGGCCCCAGGGCGCTGGGCGTCCCGGTCCCTCCTGAGGTATCAGAGATGCGGGATGGGAACGGGGTGTATCAGGAGGGACATTCATGGGACGCTCCTGATTCCTCCCTGGCCCTGAAGACCCCCGAACTGCCTCTGGTTCCCGGGCTAAAATTCATTTGTCTGGGGCAGACTTCTCCTTCTGTCCCCTCTGCTAAGCTGAATGTGCTCCCAGGGGAGTCGGCACTGGCTGCTCAAGGTGTCTGAGGAAGAGTTTGTCCTCAATTTAGAAAAATGCTTTGCCAACAGCTTGAGAAAACTTCTGGTGCTTAATTCCTGGCAGGAGTAACCTTTGGACATCACCTGCACTCAGACAGCGTAGTGCAAAGGAGAGAATGACTTTCCTGCATCATAACTGCAGCAAAATCCCTATCAGTCAAAATGATCAAGAATAAAGGGACAAAACTATCCTCAAATATATCCCCAATTAACAGCAGTGTCCCTTCAAAGCCCCCGTGCTGGTGGCTGGTGTCCCTGCAGCACCCTGCTCAGGGACCATGGCAGGGCCAATCCTGCTCCTTTCTCCCGAACTTTCCCGAATTTGCTGCCAGCAAATCAGCCCGTAACATAATGGTGCAACATTTTGCAAGCAAGTGCATGGAGGAGACAAAAACCCAAAGCCCTCATCAATCACAGCCTGGCTCCTGGTACAATTAGCAAGTTCTATTATCTTAAGAATGACACTTGTAGCACAGAGCAAAGCAAGGCACACCTAATATTATAATGCTGCATGTAAAAAAGGGAAGGCTTGAATTGCATTAGCATTGCATTAGATTCCCATGACTTTTTATATCAGCACTTGTGAGTTATTTATGAATTCATTTATTTACAAGGACAGCCCTTTCTGCATTCAGTTGCCATGGTTGCTTTAACTCCTGTATCCTATTAATTCTGGATGTTATGAAATAAATATAGATCAGACAATCATTGTGTGGTGGTGGTGGTGGGGTTTATTATTCTTATTTTACAGTTTGATTCCCTGTGTCCTGGCCAGAGAGGCTTTAACATCAGGCCTCTCTGTGGAGCATCCACTGCCAGATGGCTGGGGAGATGATGTTGGGGCAGATCACAGAGCTCAGGAGATGATGTTGGGGCAGCTCACAGAGTTCTTCCCCCTGCCAGTCCTTTCTGCCACAGAAATACAGACTGGGCTGGGGCAAAAGACTGCAGTTCATTCCTAGTACTGAGGAGACGCTTCAGTTTCAGGCAGCAAGTGGAGAACAGAGGTGGGAGTGAAAAGGGAGATCAGCAAGGCCAGAGTTAGATCTTCCTATCTTCATCCTCAAATAGTCAGTTTGAAAAAGCAGGTTTTATCCATGTGCTCAAGCAGGCACAGCCCTAGAGGGAACTGGAGGGTTCCACATACCATCTCAGAGAGATCAGAACATGTCTGAGTGCTCAGGTCTCACATGCAGCTATTACCCCAGAAGGAGGAGATCAGTTTGGCTGCCCTGCTAGCTGAGAGTGACTTAATTTTTCCAAGATGAGAGCTTTGAGGCTGCTGTCTGTTAGATTCAGACCCACCCATATTGGGGATGACCCCAGAGGCTCGAGGATTTGGCCCAGAAGGAGCTTGTGCTTTGCCCCTTGGAGAGGGCAAAGCTGCTAGTCAGGGCAGAGGATGGTCCTGTAGCCAGCATCCCAAAGCCAACGTGCTGGAGGTGTTTTGTAATAGAATTCCACAAGAAAATTAAATCAATTACTGAGTCTAATAAAGCTCTCAAGGTTTTTAATTAAACTAAGTTTTAATTAAAGCAGCATGAGCCCATGCTCTTTTGATATTCTTCCTCAGACCCCAGAGGATTGCAACTCCTTTTTTGTAATTTACGTGGGCTGGATCAATCACTGGAGTCATGAAAATGTGAGGACTTTGTCAATTTTATGGGATGAAATACCTTACATCCACCTGGAAGCTCCAGCAGCTCAGGGCTGGAAGAGGGATACAGGATGGGGTCTTGCCCTCATCAGAGAGGAACGAGCATCAGCCTGGGCTGGTACTGTCCCAGAAAAAGTCCTCTCTCCCACAAAACCACCACCTCATCCAGGATGCTGCTGTTAGCACGAAGTTATCACAGCTCAAGGATTCCCCTGTGCCATGTCAGAGCTGGTACTTTTGCCCCCCAACAAAACCACACCCCACTCTTCCCCCAGCAGTGCCCATCTCAAGGTGTTTCTCAGCTGCGGTGAACCCCAGCAGCACCAGTCCAGGAGACAGGCAGGAAAACTGCAGGCAAACCAGTGCCACATCCTCCAACCTGGACATCTGGTAAGTGGCCCCAGAATGTCCTGCCTCTATTTTAGTCTTGTTTTGTACACAATATGCCCAAAACATGCTTTATTTCTTAAGGAGATAAGGATCTTTATGTAACCCATTTTTCCTTAACGCTAAGTCCTTTGTCAGGATTAAAGAATCCTAAAACATCTGTACGGGCTTGGGTGGCAGATGTATAGAGAAAACAGCCTAAAATAACACAGAATATTAACCTACTAAATGAGGTATTTAAAAAATAAAATAAAAGGACCCTCTTGATTTCTTAGTTACAGCCAGTTCCTGACCCTGCCTGCTGAACAACAAGATTGTGACATTTGCAAAGATTTCCACTGGAATAGCCCAGGAATTTTTATCTAGTGCCAAGGCACAACTTTGCCAGGAGTGATTGCACATTGTGTCCTCCTGAGTGCATCTCAGGAGAGATGGAACAGCCAGCTTAAGGCACAGGGCATCCCACCTCTGGACAGCAGCAACTTCCTTGATATTTATTTGATGCTACTTAAAAATCAGTCCTTTATTTTGAGGAGTTGATAGACACTTCAGATGGGGGGGAGGAAGGAGAAACTCTTCCCCTTGGCCAAATTGTAGAAATACATCACCCAGGTTGCTCTTGCTGGAGGAGGAGCTGTGCTGGGTGCTCCCAGCTCGCATCCCTCCTGCCTGACTCCCAAATAACTTCCCCTCTTTTTAGTGGGGTTAACATTTTCCTGCCCAGACCTGTGACACCTCACTCAGGAAGGTCTCCCAGGTCCAGGAAAATAAGGACCATGTGGATGTTAACACAAGGCTGTATTTATCCCCTCCAGATCTGCTTGTGCCCAGCTGACTCACTCCCCATACTGAGAGGACACCTGATACCAAACTCCTCGGCTGGGCAGAGCAGCTGCTCCACACCACCTCTCCCATCACCTCCACCCGTGGCAGCACGGCACATCCTGGCAGTGCCCACCCAGATTTCCCATGCCAGCAGCAGCACCCAGAAGAGGTGAGAGCTTTACAGCTGTCTGACTCTGGGAGGGTGACCCTGCTCCCTGGGCAGCCTGTGATGGATTGCAGCTGAAGAATAATGTGTTTTAAAGTTTCACAATTTTACAACCCACAGACAAGCTATAAAATGGAGCAGTTTCAGAGGGATGAGACTTTCCAATGGAAGGGTCTCAGCCCCAGTGCCTGAAGTCTTTTGCTCCAGGGCCAGGCACTGGGAAGGCTGGCAGGCTCTGCTGCCTGCCACAGAGTTTTCTTTCTGAGACAGGAGAGAGATACCTGTATGATTCATCTAAAATCAGCAATGAAGAAAAACCATAGCAGGGAGAAGACAATAGCCTCCCGTGTTCCCAGTGAAAATACACCAGAGGTTTGACAATAACCGAGAAAAAACATCTGCAAGACCTTGCAGGGAGTGAGGTGCTGAGTGCTGAGCAACATTAATTCATCTTATTTAGCCTGGAAGTTAACATGACCCAACTGGGGCTGCTCAGGGCTTGGTCAGTCGAGTTTATGGTCTTGACTCTGGTGTGTCATGTTTCTTCCTACTTAATTTTTAGTTTTTACTGCAGGGAGCAACTTTTTGACTAAACAACTTGTGCTTCCACTAGAAGAGTTAATGGAAAATACATTTGATTAAAGAAGTCAGTGAGGAGGAGAGGCAGGAAACCTGCCTCCAGCTTTGCCCTGGCAGGGGCTGCCCCTGCGATACCATAGTGGTGGGACCACCACCCTTGTGCTGCTCCTGGCCAACACCATACACAGCCCAGCTTGGACCCCCAAAAGGCTGGGAGCAGCACTCTGCTCTCCAGTCAGCACATCAGGAACTGCCCCCAGCAAGCCCTGCTCCTGACACAGAGCAGCTCCATGGGTGCTTGTTAGCTCTAACAGCTCATCAGGGATGGATGGATGCAACGGGCACGAGGATGGATGGCTGAGAGCACTCACCGATCGCTTTCCCAATACCCATGATCAAACCCAATGCAGATGAAAATCTCTAGAGCAGGTCAGAAATAACCTGTGGTGCCTTGGCCAGCTAGAGCCCACTGTTAGCAGCCTCTCCTGTCCTCATCTCCCAGCCCATTTCCAGCGATCCATACAGGTCCCATCAGTCCTGGCCACGGCCAGCTCCCTCCCAGCCAGCCCACTAAGGCCATTAGTGTGATTACTGGAGGTCGTGAAGTTCAAACCAAAATGTCAATTTTCATTTGGAAGAATGGTCCTGTTTTAGGAGCAAAGGGATATTTTTTTTTCTCTCTCAAAGAGACCCTGACTGTGAAATCATTGCTCCCCAAAGACTTGCAAATTTCTGGCCAGCGAAAGGTGCCAATAGTTGCTGGAGCCAATAAAAAGATTAACAAGGGTCACTGGTGCTTTCCTCTTTGCCTGCACTCAGAGGCTCTGGGGCCTATTTTGAAGATATTAACCATTGCCTTTACCTTCTGCACGTTCATCACTGGGTTTGGGGTCTTTATGGATTTATTGACAAGACTCTGTCATTAATCTTACCCGTGGAATGCCAGCCTGGGAGTCACTTAGGTTACATCACCCCTTCAGACAGGAGCATTTAGCCAGAGAAGTTGAAAAGGAAGATTGAAATAAAACAAAGTAGCCGGTGGGTGATGCAGAGTGCTGCTCTGTGAGGCCCCAGGGCAGGGAGAGCATCCACCAAGCATCCTCTGAAAGCTTGTGAAGGCAAAGACCTGACCTTGGGGAGGCAGCTGGGTTCTGCTCATTGATTCAGCGGGGTCAGGATGCCAACCCCATGCTCTGGGGTTAACGATCCACCTCAGGGAGTGACTGGGGAGGGTGGAGAGCAGGCGAGAAGGTGGGTGCTGACCCTGTTTGGAGTGGCCCAGGCAGGGCTGGTAGAGTGAAAATTTCTGGAGAAACTCAAAATAGCTCCATAAGGTTTTGTTCACATGGGACTGCTGCTGGGAACACTGGTCAGGATGCTGGGACCCCAGGGTGACACAGGGCAAGTCCAGAGCGGTTCCTGCCCACTGAGGAGGTGTCACGCTTTTACAGTGGGTTTTTTCTTCTATGTCATTGTGTTAAATAATTAAGTCTGTTCCATCTTTACCTACTGACAATGTGGCACTTAATTAAGTGGTTTAATTAGAAGCTGGCAGCTTTAATTAAGTTTAGGACTGTGGAGGTGAATGGGAGCCTCCAGCTGAGTCAAAGAACCTTTTCCTGGGGGAATGACATGGGTGGGTGGCAAGGGAGAAACCTTTGCTCCCTTGTCCTTAGCCATGCTGGGACAGAACCACCATCCTGCTGCATCCCCCACCACCTGCATCCCCCACCACAGGGATGGGTGGTTTGGGCACCTTTTGCTTAGACATTCTGGAGAGCTGAGGTCTTCCCTGGGACCATGGAGTAAGGGGGAGATACAAGGGGGATGGCCAGGAGGATGAGTGGGTGGACTTGGCAGGAGGTGGGTGTCAGGAGCCACGGGCTCTGCCCAGTGGGTGACCATGTCTTCCCACTCTGGGTAACCCAGCTGAGCACCTGGGATGGATGGCTGTGAGCAGAGCAGGTATCGGGGGCAAAGGCTGCGGTGGGCTCAGGAACAGCATCTGCAATTCTAGACCATGCAAGGGGCTGTCTAAGAGATGTATTGCTTTTTAATAATGTAAATATGTAAATATTACTGAGGTGCCATTAATCCTTGTTGCCTCAACATGATACCACTCTTAAGAACAAATGTAATAAGATAATATTAATATGCAAAGTAACAGTACATTTGCCTAGAACCAATAAATTGCAGAGCTTAGCACAAAGTGAGGAGATGCTCCCGGAGCAGCCTGCACCCCACTTGCCTGGGGCCATCTCCAGCAGCACCCCAGGCTCTGCAGCCCAGAGGACCCCCAGTTTTCCCTGGAAGACCCCTTGTCCTGGGCAAACTAAGGCGCTGGGACACAGAAAGGAGGCACTGAGAGAGGAGGTGGGTAGGAGTGGGCTGGGGTAGGCAGACCCTGCTCCCAACATCTTTATTTTGGAGCAAGAGCCCTGACTTCAGAGGCTCCTTTTTCAAAGCCTCACATGTTTTCCCAAGGGATGTCTTGACCCCTCTCATAACAGATTAGTTTCCAATCCTGTTGCCAGTCTACATTAGGAGCGAGAGCCTTGTTGGTCCCAGCAGCATGGAAGTTAACCCAGGCTTTGTGCCAGCTTTCCTGGCTGGACTTGCTAAGAGGTGGCCAACCCTTTCCCTCATCACTTGTTAGATTTTTCTTCTGAGAAGCTGCATCTCTATTCACAGCCCCAAATTCCAGCTCTGCTCAAAGCTTCAAGCCCCCTGCTTTGAGCTGTGCCAGCGGGGAGGGGGAAACACACGGCAGAGTGAAACGAGCAGAGGAAGCCATAAAATCTGAATTTAGGGCTTGAAAAGGAAATATTTCTGTGCAAATGGCTGCTTCAGGTCAAATCAGCCCTGCCTTGTAAATCCTGCTCATCCTTCTCACAAGGGAACCCTGGTGAAATAACCAATATTTCAGCAGCACAGAGACTTGTGGAGACCTTCACCTCTCAGTGTCCTCTGAGCCCCGCACCCAGGACCAGAGAGCAATTCAGGCACGAGCACAGCCCCAGTTTATGCACAAATTAACCTGTTGCCCTTACGAGGGTCAAAGTAATTCAGTTTAATTTGGTAATCCAGGCCCTTTATCATTAATGAGTCCTTGAGGGGTGGGGGTCAGAGCACCTCTTTTTTTAGTTGAAGAGAGCAGCAGAGATTATTGTTAATATTCAGGTTGTTCAATAGAGCAGAAAGGCCTTTTGCTATTGACAGCACTGCTGGTTTTCACCTCATTGGTAAATGGAAATTGCTAAATTAATCTCTCATTAGATCTGAAATTAATCCTCATTTTCATGATTAATGAACCCCAGAACCACAGATTTACCTGGGTAGAGTATATTGAGAAATTGTATACAGGGTTTTTTCCCCAGAGCATGAATAAACAGCAGAACTCACTTCTGGAGGATGTTATGTAAATAATCACCACAAAAAGACCACACAAATTCCTGTGCTATATGTCCACCCACTGCTTTCAAGCTAGCAGGTCTCTGGTCAGTGGGGGGCTGGAGGCTGGATGGGCAGCAAGGAAGGATGAGCAGAAGGATCACCCTTTTTTAAAACTTTCACCTACGCATCTGCTGCTGCCTCAGAGGTGGCTCCAGGGCAGAGGGACCACTATGGATGCTCATGTGGGTCTGGACCACATGGCAGGTGGCAATATCCTGCAGGGATATCAGTTAGACCTCTCCAAACTCATGTAGATAAGGCTTTAAGCCAAAAGAGCTCCAACTTAGCTGCCTGAGGTGTTTCTGTCTGTGCCTCTTACCAAGACACTGTCACTCCTTGTGTGCTCTTTCTCTGCTAACTGGAGTGTCCAGTTGGAGCTCGCTGTGCACCAACTGCCTTTCCCTCTCCAGAACGTGAACCTTTCCCTTCCTTCCAGAGTTTCTTTCATGCATCATCATTTTAGTAGGCCCTATTGTACTGGAAATCTGTTTGCCACATGTTAGCTGGAGCTCATCTGCTAAGATCCTTGGTTAAATATTCATGGAGAGGTAGTTATTAAACTAGGGGTGAGAACTCAGGTTACACAGTGGAGATGAGAAGGGTGTGCTGGCAGAGGAGACCGACTCAATATCAAGTTAAAAACCCTTGTGGAAACGACTTACCCCACATAAGGCCTGGGCATGGAGGGGTAGGAAAAAGTCCTGATCACATTGTGCTGCTGAAGGACATTAATTAGCAAAGTGTGATCAGTGAAATGGCGTAGCAAAGCCCTAAAGCACAACTCTGGTGAAGTCCTCCCAGCTTGGGACCATTAAAGAAGCAAGAGGGAGTTTTCCAAAGAGGTCAAGGTTTTAACAGGGGAAGAAAACCAAAGTGTCCTTGCACAGCATGTGCTCATGCCCACACACACAGGGCAAGGAGATGGGTTGGGTGAGAAATAGCATCTAACCTGCCATTCCCAGTCCAAACAGATGAGGAATTGATGCTTGGGCAGGGCGGTGGGCTCTGGGGACAGGACCATGCCCTGCGCAGAAGCAGAATGAGGACAGACCACCCAGCAGGATCCTCTCCATCACCTCCTCCGTGGCTATTAACTCCCCAAACTCAGGGACAGGAACAATAAGGGCAAAAGGACAAGAGAGCAGAAGTCAGTCTGGGGTGTCGGGTAACCGGTTACCTGAGCTCTGCCTAAAGGTAACTTCCTCATGAATAGCCCACAAGCGGCTCGGCGCACACCGACCTGCGAAGCTGGTGAATTATGCAGGGCAGCAGGCTGTGCCGAGCAGATGGCATCGCTGCCGTAACGTGAGCAGCCACCCTACACAAAACACAAAGCCCAGCAATTAACCTTTTCGAAGGTTTCCTCTTGTCTCGGGGATTAAACCTCCTCCAGACCGCCCCGCGCTCCACTCCTACCCAAGAGAAAAGGCTAATCCCCCAAATAAATAAGGGAAATAGACTTGGAGAGCTCTCAGCAGCCCTGTGAGATTGTCACACGGGTTCCCAGCCCTCCAGCCAAATGCCAGCAGGTCTGAAGGGAGTGTGGAGGGAGTGAGAGCTCTGTGCTTGCCTGTAGCACTGAGCCAGAAGCTGCCCCAGTGGAAGGACTTGTACTGACCCTGGGATTGCTCCTCATTCCCAGGTTTTCCTGCATCTCAGGCACACACAGCTCCTGCCAAATCAGCAAGTCCAGGGACTGCTGTTGCACAGCTCATGTCCATGAGCCGAGCAGATGGCTAGAGCAGGGCTTGCACAGCAGTGTCCACCCGCACTACTGGCTGCGGTGGCATCGTCTGAGGGGCAGCAGGGCCCATGCTGCTGCTTCCTAGCATCAAGAGCCACTTTCCATCTCCCTCATACCTGCTGGAAGGTCACTCCAGATTGACTTAGAGCAGGATCAGAGCCACTGCAGCTGAGACTAGTCCTGCAAGTGGTATGGCATTGGGGTGCAGGGACTTGTCGTTGCCCTGAACCCATGCCATCCTGTTATTTTTCTTTGAGATGAATCTTTGGCTCCAGAGGATGCCTAGAATCTGTTTGAGATTCAATTTTTATTTACATCCCCAAGCTTCAGCATTTTATTCTTCCCAAGGCCTGTTGTCCTAGAGCCTGGGCCAGGCTTGATTTATGAGAGGGAAATAAAGGGAGAATAAATAATTTTTTAAATGAAGAGAGCAAATTGATCTTTTCCTCTTTGAGTGAAAAAAGATCTCACTATTCCCAATAAAAAAAGGGTCTATGGCCATGATTACTGGGTTAGGAGGAGGGTGGACAAAAGAGAAGGGGCCAGGGAAGAAGCATCCCTCCTCAGCATGCTGCAGGTGAGAGTTTCTGTTTGTGAACCTCTTCTCTCCTGGGCCCAGACTTGCAGCCACCTCACCAGAACAGGCAACACACTCAGGAACCTTTGAGCCTTCAGCCTGCACTGGGAAAACAGGCAGAGTGGATGTCATCCACTCCAAAGAGGACTTGGGGTCCCTAAAGATGGAGGGGAAACTGGAGCCCGGTCCCTTTCGCTTGCCCTGTGCTCCAGCTGGGCAGCAGCTTTGGAGACCACACGGTGTGGAGGGGAAGGAAAACATGAACATGGGCAACAATTTACTATTTAAAGGAAAAAATATGTATCATGTGCCAGGTGTCCACCTTGGTGTATGACCAAAGCTGTTATTTTAACTATGATACTTAATCCTCTTCGTAATTAAACTGTTTAATTCACAACAATGGAGACTATATTGCCTAATACTTTTAATTAACAAAGTGTTGTACATATACTGGCAAAGCATTACTGGCATGCTTCCTATGTAATACACTTAATTCTATAATAAATTATTAGTACAAATGACTAAGATACATTGCACCCCAGAAGAGACAGTCAAGAGAGAAGGACTACAGACTCCTAGTCACTGGTCAGAGCATCACAGAGCAGAAGAGATGCCTGATCCTTCCAGGATCTGCCTCAGAGCATCAATGCAAGGTGCAAAATGCAGCCCTTGAAATCAGTGCACCAAGATCAGAGAGGGACAAGCATTAGTTTTACAGCTAGCACGGAGTTTCTATATTCAAAAGAGTTCAGAAAGGTGCTTGGGGAAGACTGCAGGAAGGTAAACTGTGTGCAAGTACAGCAATGCTGACGGCTCCAGCACCCCCATAAAGAGCCCAATACAGAGCCAGGTCTGCTCCTGCTAGTCCCAGTGCACAGTGACTCGAGTTTGGGGTCAGCAGTCAATGTAGGGAGACCCCAGGGAAGAAATGAGTGGGGTTACCAGGGGAAGAAAGCACTCAAAATGGAACCAGCCACATCAGGACCTGATCCTTGGGGCAGGCTGGGCTTTGGGGCAGAGGGATAGATCTCTGCCAGAAGTTGTCCCTATAAAAAGTCACTTGAAAAGCCTCTGGAGGCGTTTCCCCTGGGTGGGCATTCTGGAGCATCTGTCACATCCAAGTGACCCTCACACAGCCCGTGCCTGAGCACGTGTCCTGCTGTTGAGCTGTGAGGTTAGAGGTGACTGAGGCTTTTATGAATGGTCATTAGGTCTGAGGAGGAAACTATGTCTTGTAAAGTAAGAATGTGAAGGTTAATGGAAGGATTCTATGTTTTCCCAGGTTTCTTACAAATTAGTTAAGAGACAAATACCCTGGGGCCACATGCAAAGCAAAATTCATTCCTGCAACTTTTATTGGATCACAGTTGAAGAACCTCACGGTCAGAGGTCATCAGTGTTGCTTTAAGACACAATCACTGGGGTCAAGCTAATTAGCACCAGGGATCACATCACAGGCTTTTCCCTTTCCTCTTTGTTTCCAAGTCCTCCCTGACCCTGGAGCACGCCCCGCTTGCCTGCAGTTATCTGGCTGCCAGATCCCTGGCTTTGCTCTGACACTGGGCTGGAGAAACCTCTGAGTTTCTTCCTCTTTCAGTTTGATTTTAAGCCAGACAGACCCGTGGCAAGCACAGCTGTGTCCCTCGCTCCAAACGGTGTGAGCTGCACCAGTTTTAGAGATCCAGAAACCAGGAGCTCAGTGTTACAGCCCACTGGTTTTACTGGCTGTGCTCTCTCCCTTGTGAGGACACCAGTTGGGATGCTCAGTGGTAATCTGGGCCTGTTCTGGTCACCTACCCAGGATGGACTTCCTTGGGCATCGAGGAGGTAGCTGGAAGACAATGGGAAGATGGTCTCACTTTCCTGTTGTGTTTATTTTGTTATTGGGTTTATGGGTTCTGACATACTCCTCCTGGAGAGACACACTCATCACTGGTAATGCTGGTAAGGACCCCCAAACCACAGCTAAAGGGTTTTCAGCAACACCCAGCACATGAAGGCTGGGTTCCTTGCCCATGTTTCCCCTGAGATGGCCCTGCAGTGGCCATGGGCTGGCTACACCAGCCCAGGGCTGAGTACATCTTGCTCCTGCCCCTGGGCAACGTGGGCCAGCACTGCTTCTCCTCTGACTGGCAGATCTGAGCCTGTTGTGCTTGGTCAGCACATCACAATGATGAGTTTCATGCAAAAGCTAAGCCTAGCCCCAGTCTCATAAATTTGTTATGCATTACATCCAATTAATGTAAATTATTACAGTGACTAAATAATGGCACTGCCATCGGGTAAGGGAATAATCATAAGTGAACCTGCAGCTTGCCAAGGTCCAACTGAATTAACCCTTTCCCAGATTCCACTGGACATGGTGCTGGTACCAGAACTGGGTCTGTCTCATCTAATGATCAATGGAGCTATGGGCAATGCCAGTCACAGTGTCTGCAGCTGCCTACAGACAAAATCAACATCAGACCTTCAAGTCAAGTAAGAAATCCCCTTCTTCCAGCAGCTCTTGCTTGGGCTCCACTGCCTCAACAGGAGACACTTGTAGAGGAAGGCAAGAGCCCAAACAGCTACATCTTAGCAGCAAGGTTAGAAGAGACATTGGACATTGGATACATCTGGTGGAACTGGATGTAGTGGAGGAAGAAGAGAATGGAGATGTAGTTGTGTCTCAGAGGCAGATTTAACACGTGCTTCTGGGGGCCTACAGACAGCCTGCCCCAGGCAGGAAGCTTATGCTCATCAGAAATGCCTCCAAGTGCCTGTGCTGCAGAGACCTGGAGGGACCCCTGGTGTGTTTTTCAAGGCAGAAGTGATCATCAATGTTTGCAATAATTCCTGGGCTCAGATTAAATGGATTAAAGGCACAAGTTCAGAGCAATAAATAAAAAAGTCCTCTCCCTGCCTCAGCGTGTTTCTCATGGATTCATTCGCAAGCTTCTCTGCATCGTCTTCCTCCTTGGCTTGTCTGTGCCCACCTCCTCGTGGTACCCATTTTACCTTGGCAGAGCAGCCCACAAATCATAGTGACACACCAATCAAGAGATCTGGAAATTTTTACACCACTCTGCCTCTTGAAAGATGAGTCACCTTCTACACCACGATCCTGGGCATCCAGATAAATCTGTCACAAACTTCTCCTTCCCTCAAGGTGCAAAATTCTTTCCCTTTTTTCCAGCAGAGCTGTATTTCCTCTTTTTAAGCTCCTCTTTTGTGCCCCAACACACATTCACACCCCTCAGCCATCTCAGTATATTTCTCCCTTTGTCCCTGTTTCACTGACAACTTCATCCTAATAGTCTCCTCAAAGGAATGATGAATGCATAAGCTGCATATTGATCACTGCAGTGATTGATTACTAGATCTCTTTGACAGATGAGCCTACTAAGGTAGTTGCCAATATGGAGGTATGGATGGCAGGGCCCCCTTGTACAACAGTCTAATGGTATCTGACCTGATAGGGCAGAAAGGCAACTCCCTCATTTCAGCAGGAAGAAAGGCCTCTTTATACTCTTTATAAAATAATTCATAGGAAACTTAAAACACTCAGACACAGAGAGATTGCAAATGGGGAAATATGATGGATTATGGGTTGAAAGGAGCCGACTTCTGGAAGCTAAATTGATCCCCAGGAAAATGTTTTTGTCTGCTGTGAAAAATGGGCAATATCTCAGCAGCTCTGGAGGGCTATAATCTGGAAAATAATTTGCTTTTGATTTCCTTTAGTTTCATGCAGGTTTTTTTTTTTTTAAGTTGGTTCCTTGCAGGCTTTGTTGCTCAGCTGGGAGAATCAGTGATGAAACAGGCAAGGGATTAGCCATGCCGACAAATACGAGCTGATCCTAAGTTATGGTTATAAAGCCCTCACCCCACCCATTGTCACTTACTCCACGGAGGATGTTACATCCCCTCCAAGTAGTATTCTGCCAATCAAAAAAAAAGGTCAAGAACATAATTGAACATGAGTTTATATGAGAAGTTACAATCTCCAGGCATGTTCCTGCAGAGCCCTGTGATCAACTGACACATGTAAATATCACACACATGTTCATCTTCTAAATGTTTCTTGAGTGTCCATGCACCTCACTAACAAGGAAGGAGACAGTGCATAGGGATTGCTCAGTCTCCTTACTCAGTCCTTGCTCAGCAAGAAAAACTTTGTGTGTGATTCAGTGGCCTTTACACTTCAGTGAAGCAGCAAGGAGGAGTACTGGGATCTGCCTTCACCTGCTGAGCTGTTCCACCATAGAGCTCTGGCTCCATCCCAGAAGCATGGAAATGCAGGGCAAAACAAGGAGCAAATGGGTTTTCTCTAACTCCTTCCAAGTCAACATGCTTAACTTAACCAGCCCTGGTGCATGACTCCTCAGCAAGACAGCTACAGCACCATCCCTGGTTGCGATGGGGAAACTGAGGCATGGAAAAATAAGAGGCAACTTCAGATCTCAAGAGTTTGAGTGGGACAGACTCTGGAGTCTCAGGACAGCTGAAGTCAGAGTTGGGGTCAAACCCAAGGTTTTTATTTATATACTACTTCTGCACTCTAGTCACAAAGGTGTCCTGCCTCCCCGGCTTAGGGGCTGGTCAGGGAGAGAATGTCACATCAGCCAGTAAAACACATTTAGAAGCTTCCCTTCACCAAAGGAGTTTTTCTTGCTCTCATTTTTTAATCAGCTTCCCACTCCTGCTAATAACAAGAAATGTTCTGGCAACAACTAGAAGAGTTTGCTCCAAGTTCAAAGTGCTAAGAAGAAGATTTATAGAGAAGTAGTTTCAGCCTCCCAGTGCCTGGAAATTCCTTGGCAGTAGGCTTCTGCTCCAGAAAAATATTGAGTCAATGGTGTGCTAACAGCACAGGAGCCTATTACAATAACATGCATACCCTGAGTCCAGACAATCAATAACTCCACAGGATACAGCTACCAGAAAACAACAACAAATTAGTTAGATTTCCATAGACTATACATGTGGTGAGTAATAATCACTAAGTAGAAATGAACCCAGCCTGGAGAGACCACCGAGCCAAATGGAGATCTTTTATTCATGGCTTCACCTACTGTGTTTCCCCAAGTAGGGTGTTTGTGGAGGGCTTCAGCCCTCTAAATATACACTTGTATGTTTGACTTTACACATATTCCTACTGAGCTCAGTTATTTTATTGCTACCAGGACTTCTGTTTGCAGAGATTTTTCAGTGTAGAGGTACAGCAGCAAAGGATCATCAGGCTTAAATTTAACAACTCTCAGACTTTGCACATTCCTACTTTGAGGTGCAGCCAAAGATGCTCTCTGTCTATCAGTAAATATAGTCCTGAGGTCAAATCTTTCTCAGCTTACATATTACCCTGCTGACTTATATTCCTAGAAGTCATCCAGGGTTGACCTCTGGCTGTATAAAGCACTTTGAGCATAAGAGCTCTCAGAATGGCAGAACCACAAATCACGGGGTCTAAGTGCTGCAAACGGTTGCAAGGCTACAGCCAAACTGCTGGAGAGATCTAAGGTTATTCTTCTCCCTCTGGAATAAAGAACATGTTAATTTCTTTTTAATTGAAGATGTCTATCAAGAGTTGATTAGCTCTATAGATAGGTATGATAGGGAATCTATTAACTAAAGCTACAGGATAAAGAAAAGCCAGCAAAAGTGCAGATGACATCCCCACACCCCCAAAATGAATTAATTCTGGGCACAGTTGTGGCTGTCCTGCCCCCCAAGCTTTGGGATTCTCAGCAGCTGTCTTACATTTCACCCAACACCTTTGTGGAGGGGGCACCAGTGATGATCTAAATTACACCTGGCTAGATTCAAAGCAGTTCAACTTATTCACTTAAGTGTAAAATTGGATCAGAAAGTAGTCCTGGAGCATCAGAATTTTAAATGTTTCTCACGCTCATTTGGTAGGCAATTTCCCAGATTTCACAAGCTGGGAGCTGATTTTATCTACTCAGGTACTAAAGTCTGCTATTCTTGACAGATTTTAAGAAGCCCTTTTTCTGAATACAAGGTTTTATTTAGTAGTAATTCTTCCTTTAGAGCAAACTTGAGCTCAATCTACCCAGACTCTTTACAGCTTAGAGCTTCTATAGAATATTTCTTTAAGTTAACATAACTTAATACTGCCAGCAATATCTAGGGTGCCCATTTGTGGTCCTTTAAAATAAATACCATTCCCAAAATCCTTCTGCAATTGCACTTCCCAATAGAACAAGCCCTTGCAGCTTCACTAAGAGAATATTTGGGTTATTCAGTATCAGCTCAGAAAGGAAAGCCAAGGGCTTTTCCCACCCTCCAGCAGAACACTGGCAGGGAAACGAGGATTCACTGGAGGTATCACCATGGGTTGAGCCCAGAGGCTCTGCCCAGCAGGCAGCATGGCTCTGCTCTGCAGGAAGAGGTTTAGTAAGCAAGTCTAATCAACCACTTTGTACAGAATTAATTAGACTTTTACTAGCTAGGAAATGACTTTGCTTCTGAATGTTGTCGCGCCTGCTCTGATTTGTCTTGCCAGCTGAAACACAAATTCCAAATAGGATGTGTTACAGAGATGTATTAGCCTATTGCTTTTAGTAAAGTCTACCACAAGCTGTCTGGAGAAAGGATGTCTGCATCAGAAGTGGCCTTCTTCAGCAGGAGAGATGGTTCAGAGCTATGATATTAGTCATAACAGCTTTTAATTACTGAGTTCCCATTCTGACTGGATCTAGTGAGCAGCTACATCTGCCAACGACACCAACCTGAATTGAAGAAGTCTATGTGATTTCACATTCAACACTTAATTATTTTTTCATTTATAAGAAACAAAAATTTCCAAGATAAATAAGAATCCCCTTATTTACCCAAAACTTCTGAAGATTTCACACCCATCCCTGCACCACACTGATCCAAGCTGTGAACGGGCAGGCAGGGAGGATCATCTGAAGTGAAGACATTGCAGATAAGTCTGTGCCTATCAGAACAACATACATTAAGTGGCTTGAAGAACATATGTACCTATGGGGGTGCTGGGGAGGGTCCAAAACCGTGAATTCCATTTCAGAGAGACATTTTCATACGTCTGGGGGGGAGCATTCAGCAGTGTCATGAAGTGATCGATGTCTATTGCTGTCGGCAGCGTCGGCACGGTCCAGGCACGAGCACGGCACTGAACTCACACCCTCAGGCAAGTGGAACTATTTTTCATGGGACTGATGAATTCTGCAGTGACGTTCATAGCAGTAGGACACATTATTGCTGCGATATATGACTATCTGTAACACCTACAAGCCTTTAATATTCTGCAGCTGAACTGTGGAAACAGAAGGAAGTTGCTTGTAAATGCCTAATTCACAGTTTAACTGGGTTGTCTGTCAAAATAACTCTTGGAGGTGAAACTTCAAGTAGGAAGCCTAAAAACCAGAAAAATACAAGGAATTTCTTGATGTTGGAAGCATTTTACAGAAGGAGAAAACTAACAGAATACTTTTCTGCTTTCATCCTCATCACAAAGTTTCAATTAGCTCTGTTGGTACAGCTGTCTAATCAGAGGCTTGCCTGCAGTCTTAGCAACTCCCAATATCTGAATAACAAATGCAGTAGTTTTGAGGGCTTTGTGGGCAGAATGTGGCCAAATGGATCCTGCCTTTCATCTTCTCACTATGGACAATGTTTCTTGCTTATTTCTATTTCACAGTTCATTGGTTTTGATGGGAGCACTGGGTAAGTGCCCTGTGCTTCAGGATTCACAGCTGCACTCGATGTTTCTATCCTCCTCTCTGCAGGTGAAGTTGTCTCTACAAGTGCCCTGTCAGCCACAGGTACAGACACAGATCCTCAAATCGACCCCTCTGAGCATGTAAGTTTGTTGGTGCCTGGAGAATGATGGACTTTGAGATGGAATGGAAGAACAGAAGGGTTGCAGTGCAAAAACATACCAAGAAACGAACCCTTTGCATTACATGAAGAGATTGTCCACTCCTGCCTTGCTCCAACCACAAGCCCGTTGCAGGACAAGGCGATTCATGGCCGGTGCATTCATCAGGCTTTACCTCTCTCTCCCTCTGGGTTTGCACTGCACCCAGTGCTGTGCTCTCATCGTGCAAGCAATGAGCAAGAGCAGCACCAAGCAAGTGGTCAACAGCTGAAGGGAGCTCCCAGGAACTCAGGGATCCAGCAGGACACATCTTAGTTAGCATTCCCTTCATCTGAATCCCCTGAAGGTTCATTGCACGAGGCATCGTCCGAGGGTTTGGCAGGAAGTTGTGCTTAACAGCAGACTCTCATAGGAGGCACTTGATTATATTAGACAGATAATTATTGATCCAGCTATAGTTTATCCTTGTTGCCAAATTTCAATAAACAGCAGCTTGGGAGAATTAGCAAGGGATTCTGTTCCCCCTCCCCCTGCTTCTTGAGGATTTGTCAGAAACAAGATGATTTATGTGTATTCCAGTAAGATTCTCGTTTGTTGGCAGGCTGCAGGGATTGTTTAGGGTTGGAAGTACTAAGCTTTTATATTTAAATGCATCCATGCAAGTATTCATGGGTCTCACTGCCTTGCATTGTAATATCTGAATAATAACCATGACTTATGCAAACCAGTTTTCAGCTGCTCACTGTGATCAATTTTTCATTTTAAGCAACTCCCTGCCATCCCAGGGAAAAAAAAAATAAACTGATAGGCAAAAAGAGAGCGATCCAAGCAAGGTAGTAATGCTCTTCCCTTTTTAAATAATGCACAAGTCATTTCTGGAGCGTTTTCAAGTGTGTTGCTTTCTATTAACTGCAGATAATATTCTGAAGATGTTCCCCCCTCCTTTCAGGTGAAGCTTTTGGAATAACAAAGGATGAGAACACAGGTCTGCCTGGTTCAGTGCAGACCAAGGCCTGAGTGGGCAAATGTCCAGGCAGGATTGCAAAAGCCACGTTTGGCATAAAGGCAATTGGGAAAATTATTTCCTGGTGCTGGTAGAGCATCTATCCCACCCCATGTGAGGTGCACCTTTGTTTCTACCAGTGACTAGCATTTTTAGAACTGGCAATGCAAGAAAAGTACTGCACAAACAGGAGATCTCAGAGCAGACTCTTCTAAAAGCAGCTGAGGGAATGGACATTCTCTTTTCCTGGAAGGTGGTTTGGACCAGAGGCAACATCTGCTGTTGAACTGGGAAAGAATTAGGAAAATATTTGCTCCCTGACAATATTGAAGCACCAAACCTATTAATGAGGAAAGGCTCTCCTGCTAGCAGGGAAAGTGATGCTTGATGAGATAATTTCACTTGATAAATGTGAGCATCCCAGCCAATTTCACCTGGACATGAGCCTGTGGTCATTCTCCCAGGCTGATTTCACCAGTGTGCAATGGATGTCTCTGAATTTCACTCACTTGATCAATAACTTCAGTTGCTTCAGGGAACACTACAGTGTCTTTTCCTTTTTTTTTTTAATTAAAACCTCCCACTTGGGAAGTGAAAGAAAATTCTTAGTACTAATAGATCTCTGTACCAATGCTTGTAAAGAAGTTTTATAAAACCACCATAGAATTGTAGGATGGTTTAGGCTGGAAGAGACCTTAAAGATCACCTAGTTCCAAGCCCAATGTCTTGGTTTTATTTCTACTTCCCCATTTGGGAGCCCAAGTTGCTGGAAGACTGCTAGGGAAGTAGTTTTCTCTTACCAGTACAATTTAGAAGCTTCATTAAGCATCAGACTGATGGACTATGCCACGATTTACAGATAAACACTTGGAAATACTCTGCTTGCTTCCAGGCCTGGGCTTCCCAACAGGAACCAGATTACTGCTTATGGTTTTCTCAAGACCAGTTCAGTTGTTGCTCTGGTATTTCACCTTATGCCCAAGAGTCATAGTAGCCAAAAATCTTTCCTTAGCTACCAGATACAACAGCATCATAGAAAATGACTTCCATGTGCATCCATGAAAAAAACCCTAATCTGCAATATCCATATATTCCCAGTGTGAGACACAGCACTCTGCAGTAAGAAGGAGCCAGGACTTGTTGCAGGCATCAGCAAGGAGTCCTTTTGTCCAGCAAAATACAAGATTGACAGATTCTACACACAACATACAATATTCCATACTCTCACTTCATTAGTCACTTTACTTTCAAGAAATGTTTCATTACAACCCCTTTATTGTATTAACTTTTAAAAACCGAAAAGTGAAAAAAAAAACCACTCACCAAAGCCTCTTCCCGCACTTAATCCTCCCTGAGTCATAGTCCTTATTATAAATTATAAATTTTGCCTAAAAATAAGGGTAAGAATCTGTTGTGGCTAGGAATCCCAAAATAAGTACTGCTGGCACAGCCCACCCATTTCCTTTGACCTCCAACAAAAGGACTAAAGCCCTTTTCCAGATTTTTTTTGCCATGGTTGAACAAGAGAACAACTTTGAGAGGCACAGAGCCTTGTTTTAAAACCTTCAGTGTCAAACATCACCACAGCCCATGGGAAGTGATCCCAGCAGTGAATCACTAGCATAGCACTGCCTGAGAAAAACAGGTTCAGGCAAGAATTATTGGAGTGAGACTGTTCTCACAGACAAAATATTGAGGCTTTTTTAGAAAAGATCCTGTGTTATTTTTCACTCTCTTGCAGTACAAGAGTCCAGGATCTCCTTTGCTGAATATTTAGTGAACAGCATCTGCAGCATCTTAATTACAGTAGCTGTTCTCATCTTAATCTCTTGCTTCAGAATAAGGTTAAGTGTAATCTGTCCTAGATTCTTATACAGATGGTTCATTTCTTAAATACTTGAGAAGAGTTTAGTCGATCTTTAATTCCTTAATCTGGGAACCAAGACCAACCAACCTGATTCCAAGTGATATTTTACCAAATTTTACAAGAACAACGTATCACACACAAACCCCAACAGAGATTGATTTCTTGTCAGTTGTGGGGTTTTCTTTTTATCCCAATGGAAGTTGCTGGAGGTGAGAAGATCCACACAGAACTCTCCCTTCCTTCTATTAAACCTAGTAACTACACATCATTATAGATAATGAGTATCTGAATGGCAGAAGAGCCTAGAAAATATGTTTTTATTTAGTTGAAAGAGAGCAGTTTCTAAGCAGTTCCATTATTACTCAACAGCTGGATTCTTTTTTAATCTATTGCCAGATTGCTGGCATCACCAATAAATACAAATTGTGATCAGATGCAGATTTTCTTTCTGCAAGAAATCTGTGCCTAACCAATTACAATTCTGGCAAGGAACAAACCAAAGGCATTTCATAGCAGTTTTCAATTAGGGTCATGTTGAAACAGAGCATGATTACAGCTGTGAAAATTGCCAATATAAAATTCTTTTAATGAAGCTTTGTTTTGTAATTGTTTATCTGCATCTTGAACGAAACTTATTGACCTTTATGAAACTATAAACAGGAAGATTAGATTTTTCACTCAGACTAAGGGAATAAAAATCATAAGGGTTTTCACTACACTTCTCATCTGGTTCAACTTCCCTTTACAAGCTCAGTTTCTCTTTTATTCCCAGTGTTGTACTGAGGGAACCCCAGGCAGAGTTATGGTAGCTGCTCCAAGCTCCAAGTGAAAAGTGATGCCAGTCCCCAAAAGCAGGAGGAGGAAGTTGTTTGAACCTTGGTTGTCATTTCAGAAATCACAGCCCCAAAGTCCTGTGGCAGAGTCAGCCCTGGGCCCTATGTCTCCAGAGTACAGCTCCATGGCCAGCACACAGCCATTCTTTTCAGAGGAAATAATTGCATGTTCCCTTCTTTAAGCTAATAATCACTTCACCATTTTAATTCCCCTGCTCTTGGCTCGTGCCTATGATTTCAAGCTTTGCATTCATTAAGACCCTAAAGGAACCTCAAGAAATGAGCTCCCCGATACAGTCTCTCCTCCTTATGAACAATTCCAGAAGAGGCTCTGCCTCCTTTGACCTCTGGCAAGTCTCAGGCATTTTGTCACCCTTCCCAGCAATCCTCCTAGCTCCATGTAAGAATAATCAACGTGCTTTATCTCCCCTCACAAAAACCATGTTTGTTTTGTGGGGGCTTTAAAAAAAAACCTAAACAAGCAACTGCAACAATACTCCTAACACTGCTCTGTGTTAAAAGTGACTGTGTCCAGAGAGCCCTTGAGATGTCCCTATTCAAACCAATGCTCAGGGCTTTATGCAGCACACTGAAGTGATGCATGGCAAAGGCATTGGCTGCTGTGGCACGGCCCTATCTCCCACCCATGGGTGGATGCCATCGAGAAGGATTCATTCCAGGGATGCAACTGCCCATCAAGGCACAGTGGCAGAACCTGAGGTGTCTCTGTTGACCCTTTCCACGGTCTAGAGCCAAGTGGGGATTCCTGAGGAGCCACAGCATTCCTGCACCAGCACCGATGACACCCCAGGAAGCCTCAAAGCCACACGTATGAACACATTGATCTCCATATTCACAACAATCTTTATTTCTAATTGATAAATCAACGGCTCCTCAGCTGAAATCTCACAGACCTGACAGGACCCATCCTGCGCCATGTCCCCCGCGCAGGGTCTTTGTCACAGCCCCTTCCCCCCCGCACGCCCTCAACTTCCCCAACTTCCTAATGGCCCTCTTGGCAAGCAGCAATTTTTCTCCGAGATTATAAATTTCAGCCGTTGCCCTGATGCAGCAGATGTTGGTCTTCCAGCTCTCCTCGATTGGTCCCCGGTGACAGGAACCAATCGATTTTTCGCCTCGGACCGCGTGGACGGATTAACACGGTGATAAATGGCTGAGGATTGATTTGCACTTAATTGACAATTTGGTGAACCTGTGCTAAAACCCCGAGGTTTGGCCCCGGC
>VXBZ01009730.1:145887-161592 GCA_013399135.1 Heliornis fulica
GCTCCTTCCCTCCCCACCACGCGTTTTCCTGGCTCACCCCCCGGGCCGGCTGGAGGATCTGCCTCGGGAGGGCTGCGCTGCTTGAGGGTGACAGAGCTGCGGGCAGCCTTCCCGCACCCACTCTGAGGCCAGACCTCCCGGTCCTGGACCCCCCCAGTTCCACACCACATCGTCCTGCAGAGCTCTCCCTCTCCCCATCCGTGCTGCCCATCCCCTCCGTGCCCCGTGGCACAACTCCTCAGCAAACCCCACGTTGAGCACCGGCTTCGTTACCGGTGGCCAGTTGTACCCCACCAGTCTTGGAGTTGGGGTTCCCCTTGCCCAGCTGCTCACAGGGTGTTCCCAAACTCATTACCTGTGGCTTACCTGAGGCATTATGTTTGTCTTAAGTGTAACATAAACTGCCCCCAGAATCAGGCACCTGTGACTACGGGGCTTTACGGACAAAGCAGAGAATTGGAGTGCTGGCAGTAGTGAAAGTAAAGGCCAAGAAGGAAGTTAATTAACAAAAACTATGACCTTTATGTGCCTTTTCTGTCATCTTTTGTTCTTTTCTTCTCCTGTGCCAAATCCCAATGCTTTTACCCAAGTAACAGCCCCTCTGCATAGTCTGTATTAAGAGATGATAAAAGCTCTGTGCAGTTCACATCAGCAGAGCAACATTACCCTCCAGTATTTATCTATTATTCATCAGCAAGTACTTTTAGAGTTGACAAGAGAAGCCCTATGAAGTCAACCTGTTGAACAACTTGATTCAGTCCCATCTCTTATGTATGGATTTGCTGAAGGTTGTGCCCCACAGTGAGCATGACCAATGCATTCTCTGGACATAACGGATGGCTAAATTTGTTCTTTTGTTCCCCAATAGCTTTTCACACCCAGCTAATCTGGGCTTCAGCTCCAGAAACATCATCTAGAACCACCTCTGGATTTCAGTCCATTGGTTACCACCACAGCTGCTGAGTCTGGTAAAATAAACTGCAAACAAAGCTAAACCCTTCATCTTTCAGAATTGCTTTAGGCTTCATACCTTCTCTTCCCAATCACCTCAGTCTCATCTCACCCCTGAAAAACTTGCATAAACCCTGCAATGAGTTTAGGCTTCCAAAACAAATGCAGAGCTCCAGGCTTAATGAGCTGATAGTCTGATCCACCCCAGCAGACCCTGCATTCCCATAACCATGCTGTACACGTGCACCAAGCCCCTCTCCCTGCAATTGCAGAGCTCCTGAGTAATGGAAGCTCAGAAACTAATTCTATGGACTGCAGCAAGAGTCCCCTTGCAGCGGGCTCGGACATGGCAAGGCAACCCTTTCTCTAGGGCAGCTGGGCTTTGCAGAGCACACAAATGAGGCAGTGGTAAGGCTCTGATCGAGGGCAGAGAGTCTAATTTCCCTCTGCCTGCTGAATGCCTAACTTGCAAAACTGTACTGCTTGCCAGCTTGGGGTTCTTGCTGTGGGACAAAACTGCTACCACTTTCCCTACTGCTTTCTGCATGCCTTGGCTTTCAAACTGTGAAGAATCAGCCACCAGCCACATGCTTCACAATTATTTTGAAGCAGTGAAGGAAAATTTCACAAGCACAAAAGTTATAGAGCGCAGAGAGAAGTGAAGACCAACCCTTTTTTCTGTGTTCCTCTTAAAAATCCATCTCAAATAGAAACCAGTAAGCTCTACTTCACCCAAGGAAGCCAAACACTACCAAAAAATCAGTCTCACCTTCCCTGGAAGGCAGTCTTCTGGGTTATTTTGTTACATTGCTTGTACAATGGGATGGAGAAGCAATTAATTATGTGGGATAAAGAAAAGTTCCTTTTAATGTCACCTGTAGCTTTGTGGCATCTCTGTATTGATTATACCAAAGGGAAAAATAGTAGATTAGAAGCCAAGTCAGTACATGCTGCCAATACATTTAATTGGAAATGAAAAGACAAGTCTGCTAGTTAATTAAGAACCATATCAAAAGAAGGCTAAAATTACATGGAAAGAAAAACTTAAGATTTCTCTGGCCCCAGAATAACCTCTACTGCTGCCTGCAGCTTGCTTTTGTATTCAGTGCAGCCAAATCTTTGTGTTCTTTCACTGGAGAAAGAAGAACGTAGCTGACAGTGCCAGTGAGCAAAATAACTCAAGTTTCATTTATTATGCCAATGATTTATAGTTCCTTAGCATGGAGAGGGCTTAAACAATCATATGTTCAATAATTTTATTTCCTTGTGCAAGAATCAGTGGGTTGTGTAAGAGGATTGTGCTGCTGAGAGCACTGGAATGAAATAGCATTTTCTGACAGCTCCAGTATGCTGAAAGTTGGGGAGTGCTGGGCATTAAGGGTTTAATTATTGGACACACACAAATCATTTATAAGACATTGATTTGTTTTTTAAGAATGTTCTGGTAGCATGAAAATAGCTGGTAATTAACCTATGATTAGATAGATTTACCTCCCTTAGCAAAGCAGGGGAGCCTCTGAAGGCTTACATTTATCAACAATTTCACCGTTAATCTTAAACACAAGTTAAAAGCTCAAATGGCCTCACTGGAGACACAGAAACCCTCATTTTGAAAACAACAAAACATTGTCAGAATTCTCACTGTCTGGTAGAAACAAGAATAAGGACTCTATATCCATAAGATTTAGGATTTTGCCTGCAATTTTGTTAGATTCCTAAGCTGTCTCCAAAGGAGCAGGCAGGTAATTGGGTGTTAGGTGCTCAATAGATGTTCAGGAAAAGCAATGTTGGTAGAAAACAGCTGAATCCCAGGAACAGCAGGAGCTGTTGATGGAGTTCCATAACACACCACACTGTCCTGTTCTAAACACCACAGTGGCCCTGAACCCAGCAGCTGCTGCTGCTGTCCAGCATTTCTGTAGGAAATGCAGTTTATCAAACCCCTGTGAGCTCAGGGATAGGAGATACAGTAAACATCAGGCAGTATCTTGATTCATCTGAAAACAAAACATTCTTCCCTGTAGGTGGTTACTGCTGGTACCTTGCTCAGCTACAGTTGTCCCTGTGGTAAAAAGTTCATTCTTTTATAGTGTTTCATTGTTCTGGATGGGAATATTTGGGAATATTCTGGGGGAAATTTGAATGCAGTGATGATGACTTTTGTGAGTTTACTTTCTGAAGTTGGAGATGTGGGGTAGTGGCCTCTAAATTTTTGCATTCAAATCATCCTGGAAGAATTATTATTCCATTTCCATAACAGCTTCCAGCCAAGGATTTCAAATCACCTGCTAGCCACAGATGAGTTAAACTTCCACCTGGCAGGTACAGAAATATTATCTATCATTTGATAAAAAGGAGGTTTTGAGGTAGCACAGAACTAGGAAACAGAACCTGCACTTTCCAGCTCCCTGTCTTCTGCTTCATTCCCAGGATCACCCTTCCAATGATGGGGTTCAAACTCAGGAGTCTTGGGTAAAATCCCAGGCTTGCTGAAAACAAGAGCCAGATATCTGTTGGCTCCTGTGAGGCCAGGGTTTCACTTGAAAACCTGTCACCTGGTACCTTATTATATTTGCTGCACTTTTACAATGAAGCTCTTAATGAAGAGACTTTCCTCTAAAAACAAACAAGGAGGAACGGAAAGGAACCCCTCTGTAATCAGACAAGTCAGTGCAGCAAGTGACACTGCCTGGCTTGGATTTCCCATTCAGATGCTATTCAACCCCACTGTTATTTCTGAGCATGGTGGTGCAGCAGCCAAGTTGGGAAATGGAGGGATTTGAAAAACAACAGGAAGAAATTCCATATCCCCTGCCTCTCCTGTGAAACGTTACAGGAGACCTGGGGATAATTAGTACAGGGCTGCACTGATTGAAATCTGGGTCTGCACCAGGTGACAAAGGGTTAAGCCTGAGTTATTTTGAACAATAGATTTCACTTTATTTTCCTGTGTTTCCTACTTTGCAGACTTACATTCTGAGGCTTTACTACTTAATCCCCACTGTAGTAATAAAATTTTTTAATCCTGTGTTTAAAATATGAGATTTACTTGTCAAAATCTGGATATACAGCAGGAATTATAATGGCTGTTCAGCAACAGCAATTCAGCCTCAAGTTCAGGCTGGTGTTTGGAAGAGTTTGTCAGGTTCTTTGTGTTAGCACTGGAGGTATGCAGGTCAGGAAGCTTTGCCCTTGGCTCTGGGGACACAAGAAGTTCAACAATTTCATAGGTACCAGCTCAGGTTTCTCATTTTTCTCTTTTTTAATCCATCCATTCTCTCGGTAACATCAGCACCCTCAGCCAGCACCTGCCAGGCAGTTACTACCTGGCAATTAGCAGGTAAAGCCTTTGGCCAGAGCTGAAACAGAGCAGGTTTGCCATGTCAGCAGCTCACAGCCACGCTTGGGCAGCCCTTCACTAAGGCCTTTTGCACCAGACTTGAGTCAGGGGGATAGGTGGTGCTGTGAAGTGGGACCTGGAGAAGATACCAGAGGAGTCCTACAAGCCTTTGCAGAAGCTGCTCTCCTGCACCGAGCACATTACACAGACACAGGACTGAGACCTCCTCAGCAAGTCCACAGGAGAACTATGGGTGCCAACAAGGAGATGTGGGATCTACTACAGGCTGTGATCCAAGTCACAGTACTGCCTCTCTGAGAGGGTGAAGAAGGTACCATCCAGGCTGGAAGATACACACAACCTGATCACTTCACTATTAAACTTGAAATGTATTCCTCACTTGAACAAAGTTTATTTTCTTCAGCCAGTATTTATTGAGAGATTTGGACTGTGCCCACCACACCTACCAACTGTTGTTACAGTTACTTGACAAAACCAGATCAAACTCCTTTTTGTTTTAGAGTGGCTAAATTAATAACAACATCCCTGAGCCGTTAGTGAAATCCTAACCAGCTCCATCCTAACCAGCTCCATCCTAACCAGCTCCATCCTAACCAGCTCCAAGTTTTCACACCTGTATCCATATCACACATACAGATACTGGCAGAAGTCTATTTCCATCCAATGTATTTCCAGGAAAAGCATTAAGTGCCAATTTACCAGCAGGTATCTCTGAACTTATGTTTGGCTGGTTTTGAGGCCAATAAGCTGTAAATGTTCTGTTTGTTAGTGTCATCTTTGTCAACACTGATCTTATCCCAGCTGAGAAAGAATCCAAACAGTGACTCTTTAGTTCATTTTTTCCCCTTTAAACACAAAACCTGCCATTTTGGTAATTACACCTTTTTCCTTTACATTTTCACAGCTCATCTCCCTTTAATTTATTCCAAAGTTTGGTGCTTGGAAGGGAACAGAACACACTAATGTGATCTAACCTACATCTGTGGCAGGGGAGGCTGGTTTTCCTGGGGTTGGTCTTTGCAGAATAGCTGGTTATTTCTGTTTGGAGATTTTTTTCCTAAGTGAGTTCCAGTTTCAACAGAACAGCCCTTTCTCTTGGTCAGTGGCAGGATTGTTTCTCCTTTCTGGCTAAAAGAAGGTTGAAATATAGAGAAGCAGCGAGGAATAGTGATTATTTTTTCTCTGTCCCACCCACATCCAGCCCTGGCATTCTCCCTGTTGGTAAACCACTGCTTCACCCAGACCTTCAAGGAACAAATCAAAACCCTTTAATATGTAATCAGCCCTCAGCCAATTTCACTCAGTTATCCTGACTTGAAAACCTGCACCACAGGATGAGCTATGGGGTCCAGCTCCATGTTCATCAAGCTGCTGAAGACACTCTCCCTGCCTGGTTGGAGCCAGCACAAACTCCCTTCCTGGCACATCCAGATACATCTTTGTTCAAACACTGTGACCTAGACTGCAACAAATGTAGCCAACCTTTCCATCAAGAAAGGCTTAATTTATTGCAAGCAAAGAACAGCAAATCACAACCTTTCAGATTTATGGCCCCCAGGATCTGAATTGACTGTACAGCAAAGCAGCCTTTCCAGCACTCTACTAATTTCTTTAATAAAGTTGAAAATGTAAAATATGCCTGCATGCAGAACCACCCCATCTGAATTTTATGTAAAGTGCACAATAAGTTTATGGGCAGTAGTAACATATGACTCCTTGTAATTTCATTATGTAAAAAGACACAGTTGGGATCTCTTAGACCCCTATTTAAACCTTTGTGAATTAAATAATAGAATGTATGCAAGGCTGGGATTGGAGAACAACATTTTCCAACAGGCAGAATTGATGGGAAAGGATTTTCAGTATTTTATGGGGCTGTAACAATCTCTTTGCTGCCCATTTAGGAGAGAGAAACTGAAGGAGAATTTTAAAAAATAATAATAAAGAGGAAAGCAGAAATCTGTCAAGATGGGGAGAAAGCAAAACTTAAAGTTAGGACTCTGGTGTGAACCCTCCCTGCACATCAGATCCTTCTAGGGTCAGCCCTGGGTGCAAACTTTGAGACTTGCATCCCTCACCCTAACAGCACCTTCTTCACCAGGCTCTTACAAGGGTGACACCAGTCTTGTGGCAAGCACCAGAGCCCTGTCCACCCACTTATGGCACTGGGGAGCTGAAAACCAGTGAAGACCCCATTGATGAAGTGCAAAGACTTGGTGGTCCATGTGTGAACGTGGCACAGGTACCACAGCCAAGGTCCCACAGCTTCAGCTCCAGGGTTGTGCTGCTGTGCATCCCCATCCTTTGGCTCACTGATCCCACTCCCCAAATGATGATACAGAGTCATCATCTTGGGAAGTCACTGTGTGAGCTCTCCCAGGGCCTTTCCAGAGGATGTTTAAGGACACCATCAGGCACATCCAGCTCCCTCCACTCAAACTGTACCCCACTTACAGGATTCCTGAGCCAGGTAACGGTACCCAGAAGCCACAGGCAGACACCCCCCAGTCCAGGAATGCAGAGCACCCAGTGGTTACTACAGCAGCTGCATGCTGATCTATGGATAAGCCTTACCTCTGTCTTGTCAGACTGAAAGAAGGGTGTCCATGCTCTGAACCTGCTACTTTCTCACAGCCCCCAAAGATCTGGAGTTGCCTTTCATTAAGCTCTTGTCACCCAACTATTTTACAAAGTGGTCACAGTGACAATATAACCAAGGGAGCAAAGGGATAGAGTAAATTCTGGTTTTATGATGGCATGCATGGGACATATCATGCCCTGAGTTAAGTCAACTCAAACCTGTTTGGGCAATACCTTTTGGTCAATAGAAATGCCATTATTTAGACTATCACAATCGATAAATTGGATTTTGCTTTTGCAAGTGAAAGGCCTGTTATTTTTCATGCAGTTTGTCAATAGGCTCTAGCTTATGAGATATATGAAAGATATTCTACACAAGCCAGAGAGTTATGAGCTCTCAGGCAGATGAATTATTTAAGTTTTTTTCACTTCTATAAAAAATAAATACAGACGTGGCCAAAACGAATGCCATAAATTGCAGGTTTGATGTAGGATTTCCATCTTTTCTTGTCTGTTCTAAAAAGCCTGAGTTCTTTGTGCTGAAAATCCTTTTACCATTTGCATCCATGCTGGGAAACACGTTGTTATACACTGAAATAGCATCCTGCAAACTGGGCTTTCAGGTGAAGACTCACTACCCTTGAGAGCTGAGAAGTAGAAGGTGTGCAGATCTGGCTGAAGCTGGAGGGAATGGCACAACCTTCCAGGGTTGAAGCCTTTTTTTTTGAGCAGTAAGGATGGCTTGCAAGGCAACATAGGGATACTGCTCTCTCTGGAGAGAGAAGCAGCACAGTCCACTAATGAAGAGCTCTGCAAACCATCCTTCAGGACACCACACCAGAGGATCAGGAGAAGTTCTGCTTTCCAGGGTTTCTGGCCAAACATGTAGCTCAGAGAAGGACTCCAGCTCACCAACACCAGCCTGGCCCAGGCTGTTGGATCATCCAGAGAACTACAGCAGCTGAAGATATGTCCTTCCCTCCACCCTGCTCTCTCCAGAAAGACTCACTGCTCCAGTCCCCAGAGTGTCATAGTCAAGGAGAAAGCAAGAGGGCAAAGTTTGCCTTTAATTTTGTCTTGCCAGCTCCCCCATCCTTGCTGCCTCTCTGCCACAGCCTGGAGATTACCTGTCCCCATGAGCTATTGTAAAGGAACCTCAAACGAAAATAATTAACTGCAAACAGAAATGAGTTATTTGAGAATACCATAAAACCTGTGTGATCTGTAGAGAGCTCTTCTGTTCCCATGCTTTGAAATCTGGCTTCCAGCTTACCCCTTCTCTTTGGCCTCAGTAATTCTCTTCTAGCCCTCACTCACCAGTCCAGCAGAGCTTTCTGCCCATGACACATTATTTAGTCTTAATGCACTACACACACACCTCATCAGCACATTCATTTCTTTTATTTACACTTGTGGTTGTAAGAGGCTCTTTGCTGCCAGATGCTGCAAGGATGTTGAAGCAGAAGGGGAGTTCTTACATCCAATCTCACATATTGGGATATTGCTTCCTTCCCCCTCCACCAGCATCCACTTGACACACTCTCAGACAGCCTGCTCTGCCCTTGCTGTTTCCTTACCCAATCCACTCTAGTTAAATACCTTTTTCATAAGGAGTTTTAAATTATAAGTCTAAATGAGGCCAATAAATTATACTTCATAAAATCCTGTGCACATCATTTTCTCACAGAAAAGGTTCCAAAGAAATATTTTCCATGCCACCACCTATGTTCCCATCCCTTTGCAATATAACATTTATTCGAATATTAAAATGGCAGCTGCTCTATAAATTGTGAATCATTAGCACTCTTCATTGATTTTTCCCTTGCAGCCTGCAACCCTGGGCAGCAACTGCATGTGAATATCAGTCTATTGGATTGAGATTCATATCCTATTTGAGGGTCAAAGACCGAGACCTCATGAGCTTGAACTTCTATCAGCCTAAAGCTGATCAATACTTGGAGATATATTTGATCCTGGCTGCTAGCACAGATTAAGTGGCCATAAATACAATCAAACCCATGAGGCTGCTGGGATAAGTGGCTGGGGAATGGGAGCACAGCCACACACACCAGCTCCAGTGGGCTTTACTGGGAGTAGGAATGAGCCTGTGGGCACTTCTCCAGCCCAGGGCTGGGTCCTGCACTTTTGGAGAAGGAACTGGAGGCTCAGCACTCCTGATGGAGGAAGAAAGGGAGATTTGTCATTTCAGGGACCTCAGAGACAAGATGCCATGTTGCTTTCCAAGACTGGTATTCAGCCTTAGACATGGGACCTCCCCAAGTGTCCCCACAGTCAAGGTATCCCAGGAGACAAGGAGGGTGCTCCTGGCTCTGTCGGAGCTGGCTGCTCAACCATCTCTGCACCCAGCTTGCCTTGGGCACCACAGGAGAGCAGACCCTGAGGATTAGTTGGAAAACACCCAATAGAAAATAAGATCCTCTTTTTCCTGTTCCTGCTCACCCTCCTCCTCCATCTCCAAATAAAACTTTAAATATATTATTAAAATGACCTATTAAAGACGAGAGACTCAGTCCATTTGAGTAAATTAATAGTGATTCTGTGCTGGCTGAGGAAGAGAAAAAATCCATAATCATAAACCTTATTAAAGAACAATATCCTTAGAGGGCTTTTTGTTTTCCCCTTTAGATAACATGAAGCCTTGAAAAATAGACATAGAAACAGAAAGAAATGGAGACATTGTGCTGGACTACTGCAGAGACCCCTGCACCCAGAGAAATTACCTTCTTATTTCACATTTACAACACGCCTATTTGCAGTATTACCTTTGATCCTGAGCTCTAATTTAAATAATTCTTTTAAATAGGTGGGAGATCCAGAATGGAAATAATTACAAGTGTCATGAAGTCAATGGGGCTCTTTGTAAAAGGTATTAACTCTCTGCATAAAGTGGTTGTAAGAGGTGTAGGATGTAACATGTCCAGACAAGCAGTGAAGGGCTCAATCCAACCTCCACCACGTGTGACGAGGGACCCCTTGCACCCTTGGGGCAGGTGCAGGACACAGCCTCCTACACCAGCATCTCCTCAAACAACTTCAGCCACAGTCAAACACAAGTGGGTGTTTATATTTACATGGCTTCACGTCCTTGTGGTGTCCTTGTGGGAAGACACTTCATTACCATAAAGAATATGTTTTTATTCCCCTACATAAGTACTACTTATTATAGTCTCATATATTTTCTGACACAACCAAGGGGTCTTTATTGTTGTACATCAAGGTCACTGACAAGTAATATATTCAATCTATTAAGTTATTAGGGAGATAAATAATTTGGATGCAAGCTGAACTCTGAACTTTTACCTTTTCCCCTGACAGCCGGGTAGTTTCTTGGCGTTCATACTAATCTCGCCTGTGCTTGAATAGTAATTCCATTAGGGTTATGACTGCAGCTGTACATATGCAATGACCTCAAATACAATTTCTTTATGGAGATGGGCAATAGGAATATTAAAATTTTAAGCCAAAGAGGATGTAATATAACTTTACGTTATTTATTGTGGGCACAAATCCTTTATAATATTAAAGGATAAAGAATTAATAAAAGAAAGATCACATAAACAATCCATAAAGTCAAGTGTAGTTCTTGATTTAATGCAATTGCTTTTTAGTGTCTTCTGGTTACAGATCTGCACCTCATTAAAAACCCAGTCAAGAATCAGGAGTGTCCTAGCAGACCTGATTGTCCCTGGGTGGTTTTGAAAGCAGCTTCTCAACCCTCTGCCCAGAGACATCCCCTACTCAGCACATTTGTGACTAACCCTGATCCAGGGACTGTTGCAGTTCACGAGTCTCTGACACCAGGACCTCTACTCACCCAAGCCAGGTCTTGGCTCTGCCAGCACACCTTGGGGTAGAGCAACAGTACCCCAGGGAGGATCTCCAGCATTCAGCTGTGTCTTTCCCCATTTTAATATTCTAGGAAAGAGCTTCCACTCCTGATAAGCCCAGCTGGACAAGTTCTTTGGAAGGAAGTCTTTGGAGCATCACCCCTAAACACCATAGTCCACATCAACACAAAGCTCACTCTCCAGGACATGGAGGGAGAAGCCAGTCACCAACTCATCTATGGTATTTGCAAAGGACAGAGTAGAACACAAAGTACCAGAGACCCTCAGCTAGAAAAAGCACAAAGTTGGCACCACAAAGTAAACCTGTGCCATGTTCTACAGTAACCATGGGTGAGCTGGTGAGCACTGGGAGGGTGACTGGCTCCGTCCCCACAGCTCTCCTCCATGCCTTGGTCTGTCACAGGGGAAACCAGTCAGCTTCTGGGCCAGGCTCTGGACACCAGTTCCACTCTACAGTTTTAAACTGGGATTTCAGGCTCTCTAGGGCACAAGGACTCATCACTAACATCTCTGGGCTGATGTCACATCACACAAAATTGCCATCCTGGTATCAAGACTGTTAACTATGCCAGAATCACATCATAGATTTAAGAGGTGCTGACAACCAATGTGTTAGAGCTGTTTTCATGTCAATTCTCTCTCTAATTTAGACTTATGATGTCAAGAGAATGTTTTCAGCAAGGTTTACATCAGTAGTCTAAATAATTAACTAAACTTTGGAACAAGCTTTTCTCTAATGAGAGCAGAATGAAAGTGGAGGGGAAGCAATGAGGATTTCCTACCATGACTATTAATTTTCACAGGATATTTTCACAGCTCTTCACTGTGGCTTCAAGAGGAAATTTCCAGGCACGAGACCAGCAGTTGGCTGTGCTTGGACCCAACACCTCTGTGGGACTGCCAGCAAGGGGTCACCCTGGGGAAAGGGACAGGGTTTTGAGGTGGGGATCACAGCCTGAGCCTGGCCCAGCTGGCAGAGAGCAAATGGCGGTGACTGGGGTGGGTCTGTCACCCCTCACCCCTCAGAGCCTTCCTTCCCCCAGACACACATGCACTGAAGAGCAAAAGCCACAGACCTGGGAAGCCCCAGAGCAGGTGAGGATCCCACCTGCAGTCTCACTCGTGGAACCCTCAGCATCACTGCCAGGAAGGCACCTGCTGACAGGATCCACGTGCTCAGCACTGTGGCACAGGACAAGAACCAGGATTATTACTTTTTATTCTGTTCTTTGGCATCAGAGTTCACTTTCACATAGGAGTGTTCTGGAGGCTCTCAGGACTATCACTGCTCACCAGCCTGGTTGATTTCTCTCACCCAGCTCTAGCTGTGCCCAGCCTGTCTCTGATTATCAAGGGTGATGTTTTATTCCTCCTGCTGAATACAGAAGTCAAACCCATCTGTGGGGTAATGCTACCACAGGCAGAGTTCAAGCATTTCTTTTCACATTCTCCATTCTTGCTTCTTTTTTTTTTCCTCCTCCCTCATTCATCATCCCCTGCCCACACCCTTTCACTGCTCCTCAGTGACTAGGAAATTACTCAGAGCAAGTTGCTCCCCAGGCACCTGTAGCCCCCCACCCCAGCTGTCCCTGAGGGGACCAGACACAAAACAGCCCCCCCCATCAGTGCCCAGCTCACACAGACTTGTACAGAGTCCTCCCTCAGCCCCAGGGAAGGGGGAGCTTTGCCCATTGATATTCAGGAATTGTTTCAGACTACCATGGGCCAATAAGTTAGCTGGATTCCATTTTTAAGGTTTGTTGGGGTTTTTTTTCCCCCTCAGTTTTCCTTTTTTTTTTTTTGCCAGTGCCTGCTGGGCAGTTGGGCTGGTCCAGCTCTGCCTCTGTTACACACACAAGCCTGCAAAAACAAGCACTGTGATAAGCCATGAGCAAAATTCACACCCCACTTTTAAACCAGACATCTCAGACACACCAGTAATTCAGATTTAATCAGAACTGCCTCTGATGAAATGATTACCCATTGATTACTAGGGACATGTTTATTGAAGATGAGTCATACCTGGTACCTTACATGGTTGTTAATTGGAGATTACTGAAGTTGCAAGAGGAGTTGTTAAACAGTTACAGCAGAGGGTCTGTCCTGCTCAGAGGGGCTGCTGGGACCATTCTTCAGAGCAGACACAAAGTCAAACAGAGCAAAGACCTTTGGGACTCTCCCACAGCAGCTGGTCCCTTACCCCAGTCTGCTGGTCAATAAAGCCACATCATGGCAATGATGGATGGGTCTGTCAGGGGGACACGAGTACCACCACCAAGTTCTGAGGTCTATCTCTCTGCTTGCTCTGTGTCAGTGGGACGGTCTCAGGCCCTGTCAAGTGACAGGTTCTGCCTGAGGACAGGTCTCCTCTGGCTGCAGTGGGCTGGGTTATCACTGGAGCATGCTGGGGGCACAAGTTCTCCTTCTGGTGAGGAGGGAGGGACACAGGAGGGTTTAGCTTTGCTGTTGCAAATCAGAAGAATGACATGGATTTGTGGCCTATCATCTTTGACAGCCTCCTTTAAACTGCTTATTTTAAAACAGGATAAACAGAGGATTAATAACCTCACAGAGCACAGAGATCCTGGTTCTTCCAGGGCAAAGGGAGCAGGGAAGCCACCACAGCATCCCTGCCTGGCAGCTGGGCAAGGATTTCACCCACCTCCTGCCCTCCACCCTAGAAACTGTGTCCCCACAAGGGATTTGTGTCCCCCCCCAGTCCACACAAAGGTATTCTGTAGGCTCAGGATTCACCCTGATGTGGTACCAGGAATAAGAATACAGCAACTTGACTTTGCACTGCATGAATTAGTGGGGAGAGGTCTGTGTGGTAAATCCAGGTGAAAATCTTTGACTTTGCTTAATCAGCAAAGTCAAAGAATTTTAAGGTCAAGTCAGAGGAACAGCCTCTGCACATCCCAATTTCAAGGTGAGAGAAATGCTCCTTTAGAACATACTCAGAAATTAAGGCTGCCAAAAGAAAAAAACCCTGACCAACAAACATTTTCCCTCCCCACTAAACACACACATGTGAAGCCTCAAACATCACATGAGTGTTATTTTACTCCAGTCTTTGTGTCACTCAGGCATTTCAGGGCAGATTTCCCCCCTCCCCAGCACGGCTGAACAGCCCTGCAGAGCCCACAGGGTGGAAGGGTGTGTAGGGGAGAGCAAGAAGGTCCCTTTCACACTTCTGCAAGACCTTGCTGGCTTCAAAATGCCACATTTTCAGCAAAGCAGCAGCATGTCTAATAAATCACATCTGTACACTGCTTTATTCAAAGGCACTGACAGTTTAGGATTGACGACACCCAGGGCAACCCAGTGTCAAGCACTCCTAATGAAAACTATCCCATTTTGCTCCAGTAGTAGCAGCTGCCAACAGACATAATCTACTGGCATATGGAGAAGGCCATGCTAATCCCTGCAAGGTCATTAACAAGAGGGTGAAAATTACATGCAAAGCACCAGCTGTGGCATCCCCTGCTCCCTCACACTTGATGTAGCAGGGGCAACAGAGGTGAAAAATGCAAGTACATCTCAGCAGGCCAAGTGTTTCTATTACCAGCACAGCTATTTCCACCCCCTCCTCACCCCACCCCCTTCCCCAAACCACGGTTCAGTGCTGGTGACACCCTCCCCATGCAGAAGGGCAGGGGTTCTTTTGCAAGTGCCACCTGTCCACAGTCAGAAGTGACTGGCATCAGGTCAACACTGCTGCAGGACCACTGGAGGGGACAAGCCAGTGAGAAGCTCTTGGCCCTGCTCGGTGTGGGCTGTGCTGTGCCACTGAAGGGGGCAGGTAGCCACAGCCCATCTTCCAACTGCCTGGCATCATCCACAGGGTTGTTCTTTGTGGAACAGATGTGGGAGCTCTCCTGGGTCAGATGTAGAGAGCATCTTTACACCCTTCTGTCCAAGTATTTTTTCTTTAGAGGGCACACACAAGCCTGAACCTCAAACCCCCATCCCTTATGGGGACCCTCTTCAGGTCAGGGGTGCAGAAGCCAAGGACCCTGCAGGGCTCTGCACTTCCATTACTGCTTGGCAGGTACCAACACCCCCACCCCCTCATGTCCCAGCTGATCAGGACACCAGACAGACTTCAGGCTTCCAGCTTCTCTCTGCTCCTTCAGACTGGGTCTTTGCTGAGCACCTTTGGTTCAGAGTCCCTTCCACACTGCTGGGTTGGCAGAGCCCAGAGCTCCAGACATCCTCACAGCAGCACTACACAGGGCTAAGGGGAAGCAGCCCTGACCTGTCTCCCCTCCAACCCTTAATCTGCAAATAAGGACCCTGTCCCTTCAAGCTCACCTCAGATTTATACCCTAAAATATTTACCTTTACATGCACACATGAGCTCTGCTTCCATAATCCCAATCTCATTCCCAAGGAATATTCTATGCTCATATTTACACGGGATCTCAGGGTCAGGTTTTGTCTTTTCACTGAATCACACAAACATTTTTATAAGCAATAAATCAAAAGGTCTGTTAAACCCCCCCCAGCAGCAGCTACCTAAAACAAATCTTTTCCAGTTTAAATCCCAGCCTGCATAACGATCAATCCCATAAACCCCATGATTGTTAACATTACTTTGGGTAATGTTTAAAAACATTAATTTCAAAAAATGTAATAGGAAAAAAGCTCTTTAAATCGGCAAAAAAGATAAATGGCCTCCAGCATCATGACCTTTTTCCATACCACAGTGACATTGAATCATTTTCAAGTTATTTACATTTTCATTCTTCCCTGGAAAAATGTTGACAAGGCTTTCACTGGCCATAATGGATACTCAGCAACACTCTGGGAAGTGTAACTGCATCAAGAGCCCTTCCTCAATTCCTCTTCGCTGCTTCACTCCAAGCAGCTCTAATTAATGGAGGAGAGGTGACTCCAGAGCAAACCTTATAGCAGAGAATCAGAGAATTGTTCAGGCTGGAA
>VXBZ01009731.1:0-13692 GCA_013399135.1 Heliornis fulica
ATTCTGGCTCACCGCGACATCAGTGTACTTGGAAATACAACTGGCATAGATTTTCCTTGATGACATGTCCATAGGTTTTGTCCTTTGGTTCATTAATGTCTGAGTCATTCATAAGAAATGATTCCTTTCTTCTGCAAGGCTTCATCTAGTGTTAAACCAGCTAGAAAGCCTGTTCACTTCATGCTGTGAATTATTTTTAATTTTATCAGGAAGATATCCTTGGTAGAGGAATCTAAGTAACAGCCCTTCCAAAGCTAATGAGAATAGTTTCTATGCTATGAGATATTTTTCCATATTTTTAAAAAAGTTATGCCATTATATTCTACAGAGCAGTTACCATCATCTATATCTGCAGGGCTTCTTTCATCCTCTAAACAGTGACCTGCAAAGCATGGACTGTCTCTGTAGATGCAGAAGTCAAGAAAAAGTACTGCATAATAAACACAGCACTGTTGATATTCTCAGACTTGAAACACTTTCATCCCACCAGTCTGTGCTGTTCTTCCAATCACAGGAACTCTAGCTGCCTGTGAGTCCTGGTATTTCTTCCATGTATCAAATGGTGTCGGTACAAGACAATACTATAATTCAGTGGAAGGAAGGATGCTGAAAGTGTCGGTGTTGTTAGATGAAGGATGGGTAAGGATGGTCTGAGACTGAAGGCAAGTGTAAAGAACTAGTTTATGCCTGTAATCTCGATTTATTTTTCCTCATCAGGGATAGCACTCTCTAGGGGAGACTGATAAAGCATCCTGGCTTGTGTCAGAAACAGCGTGGCCAGCGGGTCTAGGGAGGTGATTGTGCCCCTGTACTCAGCTTCGGTGAGGCTGCACCTCGAGTGCTGTGTTTGGTTCTGGGCCCTTCACTACATGAACATTAAGGTCTTGGAAGATGTCCGGAGAAGGGCAACCAGGCTGGTGAAGGGTCTGGAGGGAAAATCTTAAGAAGAACGGCTGAGGGAAGTGGGGTTGTTTAGTCTGGAGAAGAGGAGGCTGGGGGGAGACCTGATCACTATCTATAATCGCCCGAAAGGAGGTTGTAGAGAGGTGGTGATGGTCTCTTCTGACAAGTAACAGGTGATAGGACAGGGGAAATGCCTTCAATCTGTGCTGGGGCAGGTTCAACTTAGGTGTTATGAAGAAATTCTTCACCAAAAGAGTTGTTGGGGTGTGGGACAGGCTGCCCAGGGAGGTGGTTGAGACACCGTCCCTGGGTGTATTTAAAAGATGGGTAGATGAGGTGCTTAGAGATATGGTTTCGGAGAGGAGAGGTGCGGATGGACTCAATGATCTTTAAAGTCTTTTCCAACCTAGTCATTTTGTGGTTCTGATGATATCCATACTATGTAATTCTTGGTCCCAGATAATTTTTGGATTCCATGGGTGCCCCTGTGGTCCTTAGATATAATTCATCAGAAAGCACAGTTGTATTTTGGTTTTCTTGTGGGGTTTTTTGTTTGTTGGCTTTTTTGTTTGTTTAGAGTTTTTTGTTTGGTTACTTTGTTTGCTTTGCTCTGGGTTTGGTTGTGGTTATTTTTGTTTGTTTGTTTAATTTAAAAAAAATTGTCCACAGTAATTATTTTTTCCCTTATTTTATTATTCTTTCTTTTTCAAACCATCTACTCTTTTTTCTTCTGCTTTTTTTTTTTTTTTTTTTCCTTTTGGTTAGTATAATAGGATGGGAACAGGCTGACAGAGAGGTTGTGGAGTCTCCTTCTCTGGAGACATTCAAGACCAATCTGGACACGTTCCTGTGTGATCTAATCTAGATGATCCTGCTCGGGCAAGGGGGTTGGACTCAGTGAACTTTCAAGGTCTCTTCCAGCTCCTGATATTCTGTGATTCTGTGACGGAGAGAGAGAGAGAGAGACAGAGAGACAGAGAGAGACAGAGACCCAAGCCAGAGCAGGTTTGACTATATGATTGTGAAATTGTATGATTTTATGACTGGACCCATGTTGAGGCAATTAGTGAAGAGCTGAGCCACAGTGGGAAGGGATGCACATTGAAGATGTTTGTGGAGGACTGTCTCCCATGGGTGGAACCCCATGATGGTGCAGGGCAAGACTGTGAGAAATGCTCCCCACAGGAGGGAAAACAACTCATGAGGAACTGACTGAAGACTGAAGCCTCCATTCCCTATTTTTCCCCCCTTTTCGTCTGTGCCATCCTGGAGAATAGAAACATCATGAATAGAGTGAAGTCTGCAAAGAAGGGAGGGATGGGGGGTGGTGTTTTCAGAGCTGTTTGTACTTCTCATTATCTGACTGTGGTTTCTCTGTGTGTGTGTAGTGCAGTGTAATGAATTAGAGAGTTTTCTTGTCTTTCTTCTGTATAGAGTCTGTTTTGCCCATGATGCTGATCACGGAATGATCTCTCCCTGTCCTTATCTCGACTCCAAGGCCTCTCAACATGTATTTTCTCCCCTGTCCAGCTAAGAGGGGAGTGATAGAGTGACTTTAGTGGGAATCTGGCCTCCAGCCAGGGTGAAAACCATGGCATCAAGTGATGAAGAATGCCAAAGGAGGAGAGATTCCTGCTACAAAATTTCCACAACTGTTCAATGTGATGTCAGCCAAATGGAGTAAAGTCTTAATTCCTTTTTCTTTTTTTATCCAACTTCTTTTTTTGTTGGGATTTTTGCTTTGTTTTGCTTTTTTTTTTTTTCCCCCAAATCCTACCCTAGGGTAAACTGTCCCTCCAATTTACATTGTAAGGTTTCTAACTTATGGCACATATATATCTTCTCTAATGAATGTATACTCACATCAAGTGAGGTGCCTGATCCTTTGATCCACCTGTGGCCAGCACCACGGACTAAGAGAAAAAAAGGAAAATCATTCAAACGGTCAACCTGAGTCGTGACTGGTGGTCTGGTTTCCATACACAGTATTTCCACATCAAGCATAATAACATTTTGCACCATGCTGGATGTCTCCCGATTTGTTTGCCATGGGGGACAGATGGCCATTTTCACAGCCTCTTCCTTTTTATGTTCATGAGTTGCATTTTAAAACCTTGTGCCTTCTGTAATGTTCATAACTTAAGGTATAAACAAAGTCTTAAAATCAAGTCTTACTCCATGCTTCCAATTTTAAAATATTTTAATAATATTTTCCCTTCCACTGCTGGATCATACATTGACATTTTTGTCAATGGTAGTTTTGTCATAAGGATATCAACTAAAGCAAAAGCATAGAATCTGATAACAAGAAATGCTTAATAAACCAGAAATTGAAGCTGAAGAGTCTAAAAGTAAGCAGACAATTAAATGAACTGAAATCTTGCTTAACTATAAAAACCTATATAGCTGTATAGTCATATACCTTTTATTAGTTCTTGGCACACAGATTCTCACATCCGTTTCTCTTAGTTTCTTTTCTGAAAAAAAAATGAATAAAACAAAGTAAAAAATTATTAGAAAAACCTCTGTTTTAGGAAGAAGGGATCTTTCTCTTCTGAATAGCAGTAACTAATTTCTGCAGAGGTCACTTTCTGAAACCGTCAAAACCTTTTTCAATTAATGAAGAGTAACAGTTCTTTATCCACATGAGTGTCATATTGATTACATGCTTAAAATAGCATATGGTTATAAATAAATAAGGTAATTATAAATAAGGATAAGTAAGTAATAAAAGTTTATAAACATGTTGTGGCTAGAACTGCTAAAAAACAGGTATGTATTTTTAAAAAACCTTTTGTTAGGCCTTGTAACTTTAATTAATGCTATTTACAGAGAAAACTCTTGTAAGCAAAGAGGTTTTTGTCTGAATACACAATAGGTTATTAAAATAAAAAATATATTCTTACCAGTCTTTTCTAGTAAGGTTTGTTGGACTCCTTTTTTCCTTTTTGAAAAGAAAAAAGAAAAAGAGAAAGAAAAGGAGAGAAAGAAGACACCAATAATAGTTTTAACCTCCATCATATACCTTAGCTGTACAATTTTATTGCTTAAGTTTCATCTTTACACTAAAAAACCCACACTAACAACATGAAAACCAGTAATTTACATTTAGACATTTTGTAATTAAGTAATTTTAGTCATATATCACCAGCTGTTCAACCCTAAAGCTATAGCATTAATTTTTTTAGTGTAGATACTACTAATTTTTAATATGATTTAAATTATTATAATCCTTTCAGAATCGTTAGTTGCAACCTTATGGGTTTCAAAGAGTATTTATTTACCATGGAGATTTGATTTTGTTTTGTTTTATACTCTTTAGTGAATCTGTGGTCTGAACAGTGCAGAAACATCCTCAAAGTGTCCAATAGTTATTACTATCAAAGGCAGCAAAGTATGTATGTGAGAACATGACTGCTTAGTGTTGTACCCGTAAATCATTTATTTTATTAAAAAAAAAAAAGTTTGTTTTAGAGAAGCAGCAGAAAAAGTGCTTGAATAACCATCATTTGTCTCTCACGGTTATGCATTATGATATAGTTCAGGCAGTTCTCTCCATGTAGGGCTTCTCCTTTATTCAGAAAGAACAAGTAGGCAACATTGTGCCTCCTTGCTGTGCCCTGTGTGGCTCAGTGCTGTGTGTACTGCAAACTGCTTCAGGACATGCTGTAAGGTGGATTCTCTGCTTTCCCCTTGAGTTTTTCACAGTGCTCTTATCTACTGTGCCTGACTGCTTTAGAAATATTGGTTAAATTATTTCCTGAAGTTCTTTTTTGGTCTTCTTTTACAGAATGAGGCATGCTTAGATGGGAGTCAACATGACCATGCTGTTGGATGCTAAACTGATATTCCAAGTTGTTATTTTTTTTTTCCATGTTGCCTAGTATTGCACATATTCTTAATATTCATTCAATATATTTGCATCTATCTTTGTAGATAATGTACCATCTGATAAAAACATCACTGTTTAAGCATCAGTTAAAAATGTGTAGGATTTAAGGCACCATTGCAGCTAAAACTGGCATGGATATTTAAATAGCTATGCAGTAAAATGGATTTGGGAACTGATAGAGCTCTGAAATAACTGAAAAATAAGCAAATTTTATTTTAAATCTAGATAGGTTCCCACCCTGCTTGTCTGCAAATGAACAGAATGCAAAAATGTTTGGCATGATACAAGATGCTGTGTGTCAACTACTTATATGTTTCTCTGCACTTGGCTTTTAGACAATCAGGCAAATAATAACTGTACAAAACTTGAGTAAAAACTTCTCAAACACTTTTTTTTTCAGTACTATGTTTCTAGAAGAACAAGGACTTAGAAATGGATGACAAAAAGAGGGGAGGTTTTTGTTTTTTTTTTTCTAGCTAGTGCCAGATTGGTTGTAGAGCCCTCATGCTGCTTCAAATTTCAAGTTTACTCTTCCATAACTTTACCAAGCTACTTACAAAACTATCTAATAGTGAAATGAGCATTGTGAAGATTTTTTGTGCAATTAAGTTAAATCTGGGTTTAGTTTAAAGAGTGACCTCCACACACAACTAAAAAGCATTTTGAAGCCTTTATACAGGACTCAGATTATGTATGTATTTGCGTGGAGTGCATTTGTGGGGGAAGTTCTTGGTATATTTGATAGTAACACCCACTCAGGGATGTGAATAAGTATGTTCCTCACAAAGTTTTGTCAGGTATTGGTCAAGGCAAACCAGGGATAATCCATATTTTTTCTAATTTTCTTCCTTATGTTTAAATGCGGTGGGTTAAACAAATGCATGCTGGGTTTAAACTCATAAGTATCACATTTTGGAGAACTCTTGCAAAGCTGTTTTTTTTTTTTTTTTAAGTTTGCTAAGGTAGCATTTGTTTCCTTGCTTGTCCATGGATAAACAAAAACAGGGAGACAGCATGGAAAATGAGAGGGACAGGTTGTGCACTTCATAGAACAGAAGGACAGAACTATAAATAGTGAATTTGGACTGGAGATTCCTATGACTATTTAGCAGTAACTGAAATAAAATTCATTCTTTCTTCACATTTTTATAATATTTTTAGAGCTGTGTGCAACTGACCATAAAATACAAAACCTAATCTGTACAAATTAATGAGGGATATTTTCCTGGTGGCAAATCTAACTAAAAAAAAATCAACAAAAATCAGCAACCTGTTTTCTTTTCAGATAATCTTTTGAAACAGTCAATTTCCTGCCTTTGCAACTCGAAGTATTCTAAATCCAAGAAAAAATTAATTCCCTTTCCTGCACTGAATTCTGAAGTGACCAATAAAGATAATGCATTGTCATCTGGATTTCTTAAGTGATGTCAATACCTTGTGGAGTGGTTATTTTATTCTTATTTTGATATAATTTAAAATATTTTTGGTGTACTACTGTGCTAGTAGGACCCTGGCGTGATGCAAGATGCTCACCAAAGTTGCTCTATCACTCCCCTCTTAGCTGGACAGGGGAGAAAATACATGTTGAGAGGCTTTGGAGTCGAGATAAGGACAGGGAGAGATCATTCTGCAATTAGTGTCATGGGCAAAACAGACTCAACACAGAAGAAAGGCAAGAAAACTCTCTAATTTATTACACTACACTACACATACAAACCAGAGTCAGATAATGAGAAGTACTAAACAAGTTTTAGAACAGCCACCAGCACCACCCCTCCCTTCTTTGCAGACTTCACTTTATTCATGATTTTCCCCTCCCCAGGACGGCAGGTGGGAAAATGGGAAATGGAGGCTTCAGTCTTTGCTCAATTCCTCATGAGTTGTTTTCCTTTTTGGGGAGTGGGGAGGGGATGGCATTTCTTACACTCTTTTCCTGCACCAGTGTGGCGTCCCACCCACGGGAGGCAGTCTTCCATGACCTTCTCCACATGAATCCTCTCCCACAGGGCCTCGGCTCTTCATCAGCTGCCCCAGCATGGCTCATTTCTATAAACTCCTGTCTCTCAAGTTTCTCAGTCCCAGAGTGCTGGGCCCAGCCTGGTCCCCCACAGAGTCATAAGAGCCCCCCAGCAAACCTGCTCCGGTATGGGTCTCTCTTTTGGTGTTTGCCAAATCAGAAGTATTGGCAAAAACAGAGGGCTTTGCCAATTCCATTCTGCCGAGAGACCAAGCGCACGTAATAGCAACCGCACTGCTAGCACTGAATCAGTTCCCTAAGGGAGAGGAAACAGACAGCCCCACACAGAAACCCTGGGCCACTCTAGCACTAGAGGATGGCCCACAGGTTGTAATTTGGAACAAACTAGGAGAATGGGAACAAGGCTGGAGATTAGTGCTCACAGGGCGAGGGTATGCGGCTGTTAGAAAAGATGGTAGAGTCAGATGGTGCCCGCTTAAGTCAGTCAAGCCATACCTTCAAAATAAAACTAATGAAAACCGTGAGGTTCTATTTGCAGGACTGGATCATTGGACGCCCCCGCAACTCATACACCCCGGTATCAGAGGAAAGCGACAAATCATCGAGCAGCCCGACAATGCCCAAGAATCACACACCAGTGAGATCCAGGCAACAGCGGCACCTTTGTGTAATTTTGCTTTTAGCATTTGTGGGCAGAAAGCAAACCGATGCAAGGCATTACCCTCATAGGCCATTCAGGTGGGTCCTGCGCCATCTTTCAAGCAACAAGGTAATCAAACAAACCATCACACCAGACAGTCCATCTTTTGAGTTTAAGCTGAAAGACATATTTCCCCCACAACTAGGATTCCCCAAATTTGGTGATTTATCACTGTATCAAACTTACTGGTGTCCTGCCTCCAACCCAGGTAAAAGTTACTGTAACTATCCAGGGTATGGATATTGTGGATATTGGGGGTGTGAAACTATCGTGACAAGCGATAGGTGGCAACCGCGGCAACCTGATAAGTTCTTGCAAGTCAAGTATGCACCCCTTGCTTGTCGTGAACCGAAATTTGGAACTGATAAACAAATATACACGCCTCAAGATGGAAGGAGACACACTTGTAAGAGCTACATAATGACAGTTCTGCAGCCGATCCATACGAGTTGGGACACGGGTAAAGTGTGGACGGTGTTTGTTCGCGCCTTTCGCGACAGATGGGTAAACATAGAGATTATCAGGCTCCTACCAACAGTATCCCAATCAATTGGACCCAATTCGATTCTTACAATAAATAAACCCAAAAAAGAGACCACAACTAGCCCCAATTTCATGCTTGACACACAAATGGTGAATCCCACCTCCACCCCATCCAACCTTGTAGCCACTTAAGAAATACCTGAATCAGCTCCCTACAATCCATTTTTAGCATGTTAGACGCTACCGTTTTGTCGTTGAATCAATCGAAGCCGAACCTCACAAGCTCATGCTGGTTGTGTTATGATGCAAAGCCCCCTTTTTTTGAGGGTGTTGCCCTTAATGTTTCTTTTAACTATTTGGCAGCAGGAAATCCACACCAGTGTAGGTGGAACACCCCCTGGAGAGGAATTACTCTGAGTCAAGTCACAGGCCAAGGCAAGTGCTTTTGGCAATAAATGGGTGATCCCATCCGCGTCAGGAATGTGGGTCTGCCAACAATCCGGAGTAAGCCCCTGTGTGTTCCTTGATAATTTCAATGACTCTGCTGACTTTTGTGTCCAAGTCTTAATTGTTCCTAGAGTCCTGTATCACCAAGAAGAGGAAGTCTACCACCTTTTAGAAGAACCCATCCGACTCTACAAAAGGGAAGTAATAACAGGCATAACCATTGCAATGCTGCTTGGCCTAGGAGCTACCGGCGCAGCCACAAGTGTTTTGGCCCTTGTGACCCAACATCAAGGACTTTCTGAGCTGCAGATGACCATTGATGAAGACCTACAAAGAATTGAGAAATCCATCTCCTTTCCAGAGAAACCAGTTTCCTCGCTTTCGGAAGTTGTCCTGCAAAACAGGCGGGGACTGGACCTCTTGCTCATGCAACAAGGAGGCCTGTGTGCCACCTTGGGAGAGGAATGCTGTTTCTATGCAGACCATACCGAGTCGTACAAGACTCAATGGCCGAACTAAGAGAAAGACTAGCCTGAAGAAAAAGAGAAAGAGAAGCCCAACAAGGATGGTTTGAGTTATGGTTCAAACAGTCTCCATGGCTGACCACCCTTGTTTCCACTCTAATAGGCCTACTTACCATAATACTCCTGATGCTGATTTTTGGACCTTACATACTAAACAAATTAGTATTGTTTGTTAGAGTCCGTTAAGTAAAAGTTAACATTTTACTTGTTGAACACCAACAACTGCTTTAAAGCGCACTTATTATATACATGTTACATTACTTTTTACAATTTACTGTGTATGTTTTGATAACTTCTATATTTTTTATAACGTTTGTACTTTGTTTCTTAGTTAATCATAAAAGCGGGGGGGAAATGTGAGTAATTAGGGAAAAGAAGAATAAGAATAAGAATAAGAATAAGAATAAGAATAAGAATAAGAATAAAATATTTTACCTAATTTAGCTAGACACTTAATGTGTTTTTCTATTCAACACTATGATGTATATATTCTTTAAAATTCCTGTAGTTTAGCTAATTCAATTATGCATAGGAAGGGGGGAAATGTTGGTAGTTAGGGTTTGGCGGTCGGAAGATACCGTGTTGTACGGGAATATAGGGCCTTTCCAGATAGCTGATAGTGTTTAGTTTAGGATGTAAGCAGACGGAAGTAAACCCAGGCCATAAAAGACCGTGTTGCATACCAATAAACGCCTTTTGCCATCCACCACATTGGTGTCTGTCAGCAAATGTTCCGAGCAGCCAGGGGTTGGGGTTAAAGTTGGCCGCTGTGCCATTCCTGAATCAGGTCGCCACACCAACGAAGGCAACAGGTCTCCATTTCTCTCTCTGTCTGTATGCTGCAAATGCTGCCAGGGGCATGCTTCAACTTAGGTCACAGGGTCTTCCATATTTCTTCCCCTGCTCCATGGTGCCTCTCCACAGGCTACAAGTAGGGTCTCTTTGTCCTCTGTGGGCCTCAGGGAATCTTCTCTCAGTGCCTTCTTCTCCCCCCCTTCACTGACATTGATGTCTGCAAAGTGTCTTCCATCTTCTCACTCCTTTCTCTGGTGTCAAAATGGGGCTGTTGCCATGGGGCTCCTATATGCACTCAGTTACTTCAGGTGTCCTATAGTGATATCTTAGCATAAATAATCCTTCCTGTAAGGTATAATTTAACTTTATCTTACACTTCCAGAAAATTACATAAGTTAATGCTATCAGATAAATTACATAACAGTTATAAATGAGTGCAATTAAACATTTTGTATCATTAAATTTGTCAACTATAAGGATTGTTAAATATTTATATTCTGCATTTGTGTTCCAAGAAATGTAGTTTTATTAAGCTGTATTATTTTTCACAGCAAAATATCTATTGGCAAATAGATGTCTTCCATTCCAAATTTAGTAATTATGATAAGGAAAAAACCCGCTTATTTCAGTGGCCCAGGAATATATGTTTATACTTAAGTGAAACACAATTTTTAAGGGAGACTGACACAAAGAACTTATTTTTCTCCTTTTGACTGTTATTTTTTCTTAGAAATCTACAAGAAGGAATTTTGTCATATTATAGGCCTCAATTTTATTTTTATTGTGAAACAAATATAGGACATCTGTTGACATCACACAAAACCATATTAAAAACCCTACTGCAGGTGTCTATTCAAAAGAGAAATATTTTCCTTCAAAATGAGAGGCATGAAGAACTCCCAACAACAGATTACCAACTTCAGTTTGGGATTTTACATAAATTTTGTCTGCAAAAGATGTTCATAAAGTTTTGATGGAGGTTTCTTAAGCCTTCCATATTATATTGATTATCTGAAAAAGTAAAATTTTGCTCAGTATTGCAACCCATGAACTGCACAAAGAATATAGAAATCAATATGATTGATGGGAGCAAACTATATAATATGATTTTCTAAACTTGTTCTTATGAGCAAATAACCAAGGTTCAGTGGCTTCCAGACCCTCCACCTAAACAGCAGATTCTGGAAACAGAGCACCAAATGTAGAAAAAATACTCCAATTTAATATTATTATGGCTGAGATGTATTAACTTTTTAAGAGGTAAGTATCAGTTTTCCTCTGTGGACATTGTCCTTTTATACATTAAAATATTTAGTATGAACTTCAGAAAAAAAAAAGTATTTTTCTCCATAACTTTTGACTCCAGTGCTTCATGTAAAGCTAATCTTTAGATGTCATGAAATGAGAATAGTTCTGTCAGTGTAAGCTGTGTAGAATACAGTATTTTCAAATTGATACTTTGCTCCCTATGCCTCTGCCCTCTTGCTCTCTCCCTTTCACTCACTTTGCTCAGATGTTAAGGAGAGAGCTGTGGCAAAGGACAAGGTTAGTGTTTATGTCACTAAACTGCTGTAACATGTCTTCATTGTTTCCCTTATACATAAAAAATGATCTCCTTTCTGATTGCAAAGGATAAATTAATTTGCCAACTAGATAGCATGAACATTTTTATGCCTTTTCATGCAACTATTTCTTCTTCCTCTTTACTACCACTGAACATTTTTAAGTCTTGCACAGCTTTTGATGCACTGAGTTTCAGCAGTTGAGTGTCTGTCATCAAGCCAGAAGCAGCTTTTTGATTTTCTGCCCATTGCTAACCCACCAGAGGCTGCTGTAGCCTGTGCAATGGACCATGCACCAGCTGGGAATTGCTGGGACCATATGCCAGATGGAGTTTTGTCCAAAATGCCTATTGCAATGAGATAAGCCTGTTGCATATTTTTCTGAAGTTTAGCCAGCCACTGGAATTCACGGTCTTCAGTGACCTTGTAGTCTCAAAAAAATGCACTTTTAAGACAAATTATGATTATAATCACTGTTTTTTGTAAACTAAACATTGATAGGTCTTCTCTTAATCAAGAAAAATCATTTGTTATAAGAATTGCTCAAAATGTTATTGACCAGAAAAATAAGAAGAAAGAAGGAATTACTCAGAAACAGTAACCAACAAACTAACATTGCCGCATTTTGAGAAACAAAATAGTGCTAGGAAATCATACAGTCAAAGAGTGGTTTGGATTTGAAGGGACCTCAAAGATCATCTAGTTTTCACAGGCCCTGCCATGGGCAGGGACACCCTCAATTACACCTGGTTGCCCAAAGCCCCATCCAACCTGGCCTCGAAGACTTTCATCGGTTCTGAGCAACCTTTTCTGAATACTATCTGTTGGCATTTTTTGATAATTGAAACTTGACTTTTTTGTGTGAACTTAATACGTATTCTTCCAGATATCTTCAGATATGCAGCTGTCCTAAAATTTGTATTTTCACCTTTCTGGAATATGGTCCTTTTTCTGTAGATCATCTTCACAGTAATAGACAAAAGTTATGAAAATATAAAATATTTATTTAAACTTGTGAGGGATTAACTTTGTTAGGAGTGATAACATTTTAGAAAAAGTAGTGTATTTAGAAAAAGGTGATATCAAAACATACATAGCAATTTCAGTCCTCAGCAACAGTTGTTGTTGATGTATTGATCTGTAACTGCTGCAGACTACAATTTTTACCCTACTATGAGAGCGAGTTAGCCTTGGTAATGCAAGAATATACAAATGCAAAATTTCTATCACATGGTATTTCATTGCTTGTTATAAGTAAAAAAATAAAAGGAATTATTAAATGTCAAAAAGTTCAGGGAAAATCATATTGAAATCATAATCAGAACAACTCTTCATTGAAAATATTAATCCTTTGCAAACAGAACTGACAAAAAAAAATTTTAAATGACCAATAATATTTTCACCAATGACTAATGAACATCTTACTCAATTCAGGAAAATAGATTTTAGCTTGCAAATTTAAATCAATGCAATGCTGTTAGTGACTAAACGTATAATTACTTTTTCCCTGTTTCTGATTTTTAGGCCTCATGGCCTGTTATTGTCTGGGGTTTGGAATTTTGGTAGTGAAGGTGGAGGCTGTGTGGGTGGCTACTGTGAGAAGATGCCAGAAATTTCCCTTAGGGCAGACAAGGAGAGTTCCAGCCACCTCCAACATGGACCCCACTGATACTACCAAACCAGAATCAACCATTGACGGTGGTAGTGCCACTATGGTGACGTATTTCAGAAGGGGAAAAAGCTGCTGCTGCGCAACAGCACTTGGAGACACATATGAGAATGTGTTAGAGGAAAAACTCTGCAGACACACGGTCAGTGAAGAAAGAGGGAGAGGAGGTGCTCTAGGTGCTGGAGCAGAGATTCCCTTTCAGCCCATAAAGAAGACTGTGATGAGGCAGGTTGTCCTCCTGCAGCCTATGGAGATTAACAATGAAGCGGATATCCATCTGCAGCCCATGGAGTACTCTACACCAGAGTAGGTAGATGCACCTGAAGGAGGCTGTGACCCTATGGGAAGGCCATGCTCTGGAGCAGGCTTGTGGCAGGACCTGTGCCCCTGTGAAGAGAGGAACTCATGCCAGAGCAGGTTTGCTGACAGGACGTGTGACCCCATGGGAGACCCATGCTGGAGGATCCTGTTCCTGGAGGACTGTACCTCACAGAAGAGACCCATGCTGGGGCAGTTAATGAAAAACTATATTCTGTGGGAAGGGCTCACATTGGAGAAGTTTGTGAAGGACTGTCTCCAATGCATCCCAGTCTGGAGCACAGGAAGGGTGTGAGGATGAAGAAGCAGCAAAGTATTACGAACTAATTGTAAGCCCAGTTCCCTATGCCCCTGTGCTGGTTGGGGAGAAGGTGGTAGATAGTTTGGGACTTAAACCTGGGAAAAAGGGAAGGGGGCGGGG
>VXBZ01009731.1:13724-46973 GCA_013399135.1 Heliornis fulica
GGGGGGGGGGGGGTTGTTTCTTAAATCGTCTTATTTCTCACTGTCCCACTCTTATATTAATTGGGAGTAAATTAAATTCATTCTCCCCAAGTTGAGTCTGTTTTACCCATAATACTAATTTCTAGGTGTCCTTATCTCAATCCGTGAGCTTTTCATTGTATTTTCTTCCCCTTTCAGTTGACAAGGTGGGAGTGATAAAGCAGCTTGGTAGGTACCTGTTGACCAGCCAAGGTCAAGCCACCACATTTACAAAAAAATAATTTCCTTTCTAGCACAACCTTATAATTGTTGTTGTTTGTATTATTATTATTGTTGTTGTTAGTTCTGTTATTTGTCTGGCCTATATTTTGATGGAGAGCTCAGCCGCAACCATAGGTCCAGGAACTGTCCAGCATGAAAGCAGCAGTTTCNGGAGGACTGTACCTCACAGAAGAGACCCATGCTGGGGCAGTTAATGAAAAACTATATTCTGTGGGAAGGGCTCACATTGGAGAAGTTTGTGAAGGACTGTCTCCAATGCATCCCAGTCTGGAGCACAGGAAGGGTGTGAGGATGAAGAAGCAGCAAAGTATTACGAACTAATTGTAAGCCCAGTTCCCTATGCCCCTGTGCTGGTTGGGGAGAAGGTGGTAGATAGTTTGGGACTTAAACCTGGGAAAAAGGGAAGGGGGCGGGGNGTACCTGTTGACCAGCCAAGGTCAAGCCACCACATTTACAAAAAAATAATTTCCTTTCTAGCACAACCTTATAATTGTTGTTGTTTGTATTATTATTATTGTTGTTGTTAGTTCTGTTATTTGTCTGGCCTATATTTTGATGGAGAGCTCAGCCGCAACCATAGGTCCAGGAACTGTCCAGCATGAAAGCAGCAGTTTCTTTAATGATCCAGAATGCTTTGAAGCATTCAAGGCAATGTAGTGCTTGCTGAGGCAGATAGGAATTATGATTTTTTTAAATGTGCAAAAGGCATATGTTTTGTACCTGTTCAGTCAACAACAGCCAGAATTACATTACATGCTGTTACTAAGCAAACCACATACAGGAATAAAATGGTAGTTGAAAATCCTAGGCATCAGCAAGGTGAGGGGCAAGAGATTTCAATCATAAGTGAGGGCATCCTGACTGACCCGAAGTTATATTAAAGTTACTTCATCTATTACATAATCTAATCAATCCTCTGCTGTTTAATTGCTGTCCAGAAAGAAAAATAATGAGCTTTTACAGTGGAGACAAGGAAATTAATCTGTACAATTTTAAGCTTGCACTGATTCTTTCAAATAGTTAATTCATGCCTTCTTTTTCTTATTGTTTGTATGTACATGAGGAAAAACCATAATAATTTCCTAATGGCAACCATCAAGCTGTTACTGAATTATTCAATGGAATTTTATGTTGTTCACTAGTTCCTGAGGGATACAATTTATGTCTCGTCATAAGTGAAGAAAAGCAAGATATAAGAAAGATGTGGTAAAAGCACAGCTTCAGCATGAAACGGAAAAGTGCAATTATTTTGGTTTTTTAGATGACTACTCCTATGAAGGATGGGGCCTATTTTCTCATGGAGCCTGAGGTGGTTATAAACAGCTAAATATTGGCAATAAAGATTTCTGGCTTCAAATACCCATAGGTGGGTGTGGGCCTTGAAGATGCTTTACCCCAAGGTGCAGTACGACCTATGAACGTTTAACCAGAAATTATAGCAAGACTTTTTTAGCAGCAAACTTCTCTGCTTCTATGCATATAATTCTCATCTGTGTGATTAATTGAGGTTTCTCTCAGTCATGATTTCAACAGGTTTCCTTCCTTGAAGGCTGCAAACTGAAGAATATTGAGTGTATTATCTCACTTTGTTATCACTATATCCTGCTTTGGGATTTATAGTAGGAAAACTTCCAGTTTTATATATATATATTTATACTTATATATAAAACGCCTATCACCGTATTGATAAACATTATTTGGAACCACTCTGATGGCAGAGGTAAGAACAGGACTCAGCCCGTTAGTGCCTCAGCTCTGCTGCTTCCAACAGTTGGTGTTGTTGCAATAGCGAAGATGTCCTGGGTTCAACTAGGATAGGGCTAATTTTCACCAGAAGTTGTGATGGAACGCAGCCAGGACAGGTGACCCAAAGTAACCAAAGGGAGTATGCCATGCCATATGGTGTCATGGTCAATATGAAAATGGGCAAGTTAAGGAAGGGCTGTGCAGCTCGGGGACGTACAGCTCGTGGATGGTCTGGCTTCTAGATGGGCCTCAAGGGTGTGGTCTGAAATCTGTGGGTTTTTGTCAGAAACTGTATACGTTATCACCAGTTCCCTTCCCTTCCCTTCCTTTTCTTTCTCACATTCCCATTCACTGTCATAAAGTGCGTTCATTTACTGACATGGTCATATAAGTTCTTCTGAGACTGACATCACTATTTATTAAAAAAAAAACAAAAAACAGACTCAATTTTCTATTTGAAAAATTTCCTGAAATTTCAAAACTGTGTGTTTGGTTTTTTTTCCCCTGACCATGTGATCTATTTTTAAAATACCGTAATTCCAAAGCTTTTACTTTGTCCTGGGTTGAGCTTTATTATTGAAGATGTCATGAGGTACATGGTACCTCCACAAAAAAAGCTAGTTCATGTTGGGCAAGGAAACTTACAGGAAACTTACGCTTACATATATATGGACTTTACTTCAAGAAACCAGGGAGGTTACCCCATGGTATCTCAAATGATGCCAGAAAATTGTATTTTGATAAAAATTCAGTCTCTACATATAAGCAAAATAAAATACAACTTGTATTCTCAAATGTTATCCATGTGTATCCTCCGTTGTTTAATTTCTTCCATGTTTATGGCCTGAAGGGTAATCTCTACTTCCAGCTTGCAGAAGGAGATAACTGATTTTTCAGTGTCAAGAAAGGACTGTTAAACAACTTACACTCGGTCGAGTTCACTCCTTTGTCACATTAATTCCAAATTGATTCTGAGTCAGAATTCAGATGGACTTCAGTAGACTTTATCTAAGACACATTAATTCCAAATGTCTTTTTCAATTCTCTGTTGGGAAGAAACAGCACAACCATTCATTCATCACTTCCATCTTCCCCAAAGTCTTTTACAGTTGTTGCCAGCATTATCAAAGAGACAATAAATTTTGATAAAATCTTTGTTTTAGGAGTCTCTGGGAAGCAGACTAATCGTGTTTCATTATATCTACTGAAAAGTGTTGATTGAACAAACTAAAATCCACAGGAAACTAAACCTAGGTTCAGGAGAGCTTACAAGAGGGTTTGTGGAAAGAAAAAGTATTACACTTCCACATTTCTTCCCAGCTGACTGACTTATGAAAATGAGAGAGGATCACTTCATTCTCTACTCTGCTCCTGTATGGTCAACTGCCTCTTGGGAAAGGAGATGGGGGGGAGAAGGTCTGTTCTACTCAGTAGTGAGATAACTGCATTACTTGAAAGCTACATATTGTGTAGGCCCCTATTACCATAAACTGAATGTACATTCTTAATTTTAATATTTTTTTAAAAAATTACTATTTTTATTGTATGTTAAATTCATTAATGCAAAATCAGCTCTTGATTGACTTCCTTAGTCAATATATCTACACTTATCGCTTATGAGAAAGGAAATGAAGTTGCACAAAGCTGTAGTAGTTGGGGCTTATGAAGTAATGCAATTTACTGCTATTAGAGTGTAAATAAATGGGTCATTAAGAAGTGGTAATGCTTTACTTTTTCAGGATATATTCATCTTAATATGGGTGGTTTGCTGGTAAGGATAATAAAGCAGACTGCAGATCTGAGCTGCATGTTTAGCTGTTGTTTTAACAATACATTCTACAATTTGTGGCAAAGTAAGGTTAGGAAAATACCCTGTACATGTTTAACATGAACTTTGTAGAAAGGTCTGTGGAAAGAAATGGCCACAAACTCTTAATGAAGATAATAATTCCAAGGCAACCTTGAAAGGTTGATAATGACGTGCCTGAGAATTAACTTTAGGAAAACCAGAGGACAGAACAGCGATTTGAATCCTTTCTGTGTCTGGTGAAGCAGCAGATTAAAAACATCATCCCAATGTCTCAAATGTAAAGATTTTATTTTTGTTTAATATATATATATACACACACAGGTGCTGCTGTCCTTGCTGATTTTATTTTAGTTATTTTTTTCTCATTTCAGTATATCGTAATCCCTTCCTTTGTTTCTTTCCAGTACAAAGTGTGAATAAGTTAATTTTTTTTTTTGCATGCTTTCAATTCTAGCAAATATTGGCACCTTTATTTGCAGACTTCAGGGCAAAATGATATAGAGTCATGTCGTTTATGGCATCACAGATTGTTCCATGTCAGAAAGTCTGACACTCAGGTGTCAATTGCTTGAGAAAGCAATTACAGAGGCCTGGCAAGTCTAGAGCTTCAAGAAGCAAAAGACATCACAGGTTTTTGCTAATGTCATATGTAACATCAACTGTGTAACAGCCTGTTAACATCTGTTAAAGAAACAGAAATCAACATCACAAATTTGAAACAAAATTTCCAGTCTGGTATAAACCATATTCCTTGAGGTGGACCTGCACACATCAAATTGTGTATATCTGGTACAGACCGAACCACAGTCAAACACTCAGTGAATGCCTTGACACACATGACAGAAGTTGTAAGTGGGACTAGTATGCTGTTCTGGGTTCAGCTGGGATAGAGTTAATTTCCTTTCTCGAAGGCGGTGCAGTGCTGTGTTTGGGAGTCAGGGTGAGAGCAGAGCTGGTAACAAACACCCCCATGGTTTCAGTTGTTGCCAAGCAGTCAAGGGCTGTTCAGCTTCTCATGCTGCCCTGCTAATGAGAAGGTGGGGGGCACCCAGGAAGCTGGGAGGGGACACAGACAGGACAGGTGACCCAAACAGGCCAAAGAGAGTATTCCATACCAATGATGTCATGCTTAGCATAAAGGGGGCTGGTGGGGGAGGAGAGCATTGTTCCAGGAGGTGCTGTTTGGGGACAGTTCCTCTTTGGCACAGCTCAAGGCTGTGTGACCTGTGTGGTTCGGTGAGAAGCTGCACTGAACATGTGGTTTGGTGAGAAACTGTGTGGCACCAGTTTTGTATATTTTGCTCTAAGTCCTGTTGTTGTTTCTCCCTCCCTTTGCTGTCCCAGTAAAGTGTCCTTATCCCAACCCAGAAGATTTGCTTTTGTCTTCCGTTTTGGATTTTTTTCTTTCCCCCCTTCACATTCTTCCCCCCTTGTTGGGGGGAGGGAAGCAAGTGAGCATCTCTGTGGTGCATATGCATGCATATGGTGCTATGGAGCTGAATCCCATGTATATGAGGGATATGCAGATAAGATGTAATATATACCTTCTTAAGACATGCACTGGCAATTAAAACTCAACCAAGTCACTGAACTGAAAACACTTTCCAAGAAACTTCCTTCCTCTTTAAGACTAATGCAAAAGCTGATCTTGCGTATTTGCACCATGGTAATAAAGGTCTCATACGATCTGTCCTTTCTTAATATTAAATTTACGACTACACCCTGGGACTTACTGCTTAGCATGCATGCATTACATAGTGGAGTCTAGATGAGCAATTATTTAGGTGAATGTTTTTAATGACTTCTGTTGTCATTAAGGGGAAGTAAAGAACATATCAGGAGCAAAGGTTGAATGCATATCACTCAGTGAGGGTAAAATTGTCTAAAAGTTTCTTTAACTGACTACAAAAATTCTCCACAGCATCCCAACAAAACCAAGCAACTGAACAACTATAATAAAAACAAGTGTGAAAACAAGTAAAACCCAAAAGTTACTAATCTATTTTATTCATCTCATGCACGGTTATGAATAAAAAATGTTATGTTGCCTATGTAGCGTAACTAAGGCCTGGATTCAGCAATGTATTTAAACAAATAGTTTTCATCATACCTATCAAAATCCAAAAAAGGTTTAAGTTTCAGATTCATTTTTAGGTTCCTAAAAGTCTTCACTGAAAACTTGAGTATATGAATATCTGTTGAAAATTCAAAAACTTTTGAGGAAGATGGGTGTAGGTTTCTGGATGCAGTCTGTAACATTCACATGCATAATACAGAGACTCGCTCAGTTACATGTCTTCATGAAATGCAAATAACAGCTCAGTAATAAAAGCAGACATCTGTTTTTCGCTTTATTCATATGTGTGTGTATATATGATTGGATATTTACATATCCTCTAGGCCTAGTACTCACTGCATATTCATGTACGTTTATACTGTGTTTGTGTATGCATGATATTGAAGAATCATGGAATGGTTGAGATTGAAAGGGACATCTAGAGATCATCCAGTCCAACCCTTTTCTCAAGCAGGATTACGTAGATCCAGTTTCCCAGGACTATGACCGGTCAGCTTTTGAATATCTCTGAACAGGGAGGCTCCACAACCTCCCTGGGCACCCTCACATTAAATAAGTGCTTTCTTATGATCAGAGGGTCCCTCCCATGTTTCAGTTTGTGCTCATATCTAGTTCTGTCATTGGGCACCACTGAAAAGAGCTTGGCTATCTCTCCAACTTTATATCCAACAAGACTACCATTATGATTCCTTATGAGGAAAAGCTGAGGGAGCTGGGTCTCTTTAGCTTGGAGGAGACTGAGGGGTGACCTCATTCATGTCTATAAATATGTTAAGGGTGAGTGTCAGGAGGATGGATCCAGGCTCTTCATGGTGTTGGCCAGTGAAACGACAAGGAGCAACAGGTACAGGCTGGACTACAGGAAAATCCATCTGAATGTAAGGAAAAACTTTTTCACTGTGAAGGTGACAGATCACTGGAACAGGCTGCCCAGAGAGGTTGTGGAGTAAGTACTGATCTCTGGATTACACCACTAGTTAGTAGCCTCCAAATGGACTGTGTGCCACTGATCACCATCCTCTGGGTCCAGCCAGAGCAAAACATATACTGTGCCTGATTCACACTTCTTGCCAAGTTAAATGTGACAAGCAAAATAAATGAAGAAACCTATTTGAACATATTTTTCTTTCAGATTTTGTAGAAATATAAGAAAGGTGCTTTTTCAGAATAAGAAAATTTTACAAGTTTCTACAGATAGATATACAGTAGCACAAAATAAACATCCAAAACTAAAAGTGGGTAATATGGGTAAAAGCATAGAGGTGCAGCTCTCAGTGTTTCAGAACATTTTCTTACAGTTATTGTAACGGGAGAAAATAATGTAAGAACTGTAGGAAAATCATTAGAAAATGTGATAGAAAAAGGAAGAAAATACTTCCATTGTCTAAGGTCAAGTCATTCTTGTTCTTTCCTCCTCATTAGTCCTTCTGTACCTGTACTGTGATAAATTTATGTTTTCAGAATATGCTCTGTCTTCTGGAAAAAAGAATGTAAAAAATGTGTTTTCTCCTAAGGATGGCACTTTAATCGAAAGTTCACCACAATATTGTCTCATTTTTTTTATCCTCTCATCTGTTCCTTTCCTCAACAGAAGAAAGACAAAAGTTCAGTACTGTATATCCTTATGAAAATCCAACCCCCACATTCCTACAATAATTGCATATGCAGATATAGGATATGGATCAGAAATAAAGACATTTTTGTGACTATTGTTCTTCCACGTGAAGAAGATAGACATCACGTACAGAAATTATATATCAATATCTATATATTTTTATCCCACTGCATCCTCCTTAATAAAAATATTTATAACCTAGCCACATTGTAAGTGGCTGATTTTGGAGTGACATACCTGGGGGATACATTTATATGTAGTCAGATAATAAGGGTAGACACAGTCATGTACCTGGTGATGCTTTTCTTTTGGTCATGTAACAGAAAATAAGTTTTCTGTATAAAATGACATAAGCTGTCCTAAACACAAGCAAAAAACTTAGGGAATTGAACATGTTCCCTTGGTATGTGTATTCATTGCCGGAGTAAAAGCCTGAAGAACAAAAATATGATAACTGTGTGATAAAACCTAATACTGAATTGTAAACATTTTGTGTGAAATCTTTCCAAGGACTAGTTGACTGGTAACACCAGAGGGCTGGTGTTTCTCAAGGGCATTAGTAGCTGGCAAGTTGATGGGGTTCTGAATCCACAAATCAGGGTAAAAGGAGATGAAGATGTAATATATCAAGGATCCTGTAACTGAGATAATACCTAAAGGGCAGGGAGGTGGGAGGAAGTGGCTTACTTGAGCAAACAGAGGCTACAGAATTGGGTTCAAGGTGAACAATAACAAAATCTTACGAGAGAACGTTTTCAACACTTAGAAGCTACTGAAGTGCCCATACAGATTCCTTCTCTAATCATATAATTGGGACTGGACTCCCAGTTACTTTGTAACTGGCAATGAATTACTTGTGAATGAATGTTATGTGTGGTGTCACTCGTGAGTATTTATATTGATAAGCTGAATGGAAAGACTTCTGAAAATCTTGTTGCTGTATTATGTCTCATTGCAAGATATCATGAGATTTTAATTTTTTGCCAGAAATAAACTCACTCGCATGAAGGAGATGATGCACACATGTAGGCTTTGTGTAACCAGCTAGGCAATGGTGTTTGGCCTACCACAGATGTAGATAACAGCTTCTTGTAGTTAACTAGTGATAGGACAAGTGAGAATGGCTGCAAGTTGCAAGAGAAGAGGTTAAGCTTAGAAATTAGGAGACATTTCTTCTCAGAAAGAGTGGTCAGGTACTGGGACTGGTTGCTCAGGGAGGTGGTGGAGTCACCACCCCTCAGGGTGTTTGAGGAAAGGCTGAATGAGGTACTTAGGGACATGGTTTAGTAAGTAATATAGGTGGTAAGGGAACAATTGGACTAGATGATCTTGAGGTCTTTTCCAACCTTAATGATTCTATGATTATAAAATTGTTTTCCCTGTGAAGACACACATAGTACTTGCTGGGTAACACTGATTCTAACTGTAGGATGGAATGAATCATGCTTGGAAGGTGTGTATCTATAGGTTATGTAGGGAAACACTTATACTTAATCTAGGTGCTTAATTTTCAGACAGCTAAAGTCAAATGGTATGAATCCTACCCTAGGAACCTGAGGCAATTTTAAGGCACAAAAGTGATGGGCCTTCAGAAGTGTCTACTGTGATGCACTCTCAAGAGAAAGTTGAAGGAAGGATTTTGAGGAGTTTTAGATGCCTGGTTTCAGCTTAAGTCTCATAGTGCACCCAGTAATTCTTTTTTGATCTCTTTTTCTGTAATAAAAGAAGTGTGGATTTTTATAGTCTTCAGTCTTTTAGATTTTGCTGAATGTTGCACTGTTCAGTTACACGGCATGGTACAGCAGTTTGCATTGTGACTGTTTTCTTATTATAAGATTGTGGTGAAGAAGTTTCCTTCCCGCCTGTCATAAGAAGTTGGTTTCAATTGATAAAATAATATTTCATTTGGGGTCTGTTTGACAACTAATTTGCTTTTTGTTTGAAAGAATTCCACATAATTTGTGGAGTAATTTATGGCTTATCCCCCACTTCAATTTTAAACTTTTTGCTAAAGCATCAACTTGAGTGATTTCATTTGTTTCCAGAGCAGTATAAGAAACAGCCACTTTTAGTGTGTTTACTATTTGCAACATATCCTCCAGCATGTATAAATCTAAAAATGGGATGTATTAAAGTTAATTTAGTTAATAACTTCATAACATTTTGTTTGAGAGTCATATATATAAATTGCAGATGTCTGTGTCTGAATTTGTCACCACCAGCTCTCCTGAATAGTTACTATAAAAGTAATACAAATTCCATACCCATTTAATAAATAGACAATATATATGTTTTACACACAGTTTATAATAAATGACATTTTATGATGAGCAGCATTACTGTCCAGTTGAATCTGCAGTGAAAATCTCAGAACATGATCTCCTTGGACAATACAGGTAGAAGGCATAAATCTCAAAAATGTGTTTTGCCCTAGAGAGCATAGTGGGAGAAGATGCCTCTGACACTGCCATTTAGCCATCTGCATTCTGTCCCCGATTCTGCAGTTACTGCCAAGCACATTTCCATGTATATTACCAATGGCTATGGCTTTGCATTTTTTAACTAGCAGTCATTTTCTTCTTTTTATACAATAGTTTAACTGTTCCTGCCTGGTTTCCTGTAGCAGCTGCCCCAGCATCTTCTCTGAATGCCAGGACTGATTCAAAACAGAGCCAAGAAGTGGTTTCTGCTTCTTGTTCCTTCTTTTTTTTTTTTTTTTTTTTTTTTTTTTTTTTTCTGATTTATTTTCTTAGCTGTGCCAAAGGCATTTAACTTCCATTTACATAGATCTGAGCAAGAGAACATGATGTACCAGTTTGCTCACTTCCCACATATGAAAAAATAAGGAAGCGTTTGTCTTTACAGATTGTTTGCTTTTCATCATAGTAGATGCGAGGAAAATGTAATACACCCACAAGCATATGCACATACACTGTCACCTTGGAGATTCAGTATTGTAAGTGGGAGAGCAATCATCTACTGCAATCCAGATAACACACTCGGCCAGGGCCACTCTGACATTTTAAGTGTACATATTTGATGCGATTTTTACCACTAATTACACAGCCTTTATGAATTCCTGTATCATCTCCCTTCCACTGAAACAGGATAGGGCGAACCATATGGCACTTTCACATCCTATGAGAGAAATTCAGACTGCAATAAACAGTGGGAAGCATGCCCTTTTTTCTGCACCACATTGTCACGGTAAAGTTTGGAGCTAGCATCGAGCACACTAGTGCTCCATTGCATCACCTATGTGCTCCCACTTCTTTTCCCTTCAGCTGTCAAAAGGGAGAACTTTATCAGAAGAATAATGACAAAGTAATAACACTTAACTTAGGAAATAGGAGTTAAACAGGAAGGGGGAAAGCAGAGCTGAATGGTGCAAAGAAGCAGCAAAAGCATCATGGACAAAACATGCAAGAGACAATTGCTTACCTGAATGACCACTATGTGACACAATTCTAAACTTGGAGAAATTTATCATGTCTTTTTTGCAAAGAAGTCACTTTGTGTTTCTGCAGCCCATGGAGGGCAAGGAGACCCCAACTGCAACCGCTGGAGAGGCATCGTGTAACAGGTGGAGATGCTGTGACCAAGGTTGGAGCAAGCCTCTGGCAACATTTGCAGCCTGTGGAGAGAGGGAGGAGGAGGGAGCAAAGGAAAGGGGGAGAGAGAGAGAGAGAGAGAGAGAGAGAGAGAGAGAGAGAGAGAGAGAGAGAGGGAGAGAGAGAGAGAGAGAGAGAGANCCACAGGAGAGGACTCCTTGGAGAAAGTTGTGGAGGACTCTCTCCTGTGGGTGAGACCCCAAGGTGGCACAGGGAAAGAGTGTGAGAAATGCCCTCCCCTCCCCCCGCCAAGAAGGAGAACAACTCATGAGGAACTGACCAAAGACTGAAGCCTCCATTCCCTATTTCCCCTGCTTTCTACCATTCCATCCTGGGGAGGAGAAACATCATTAATAAAGTGAAGTCTGCAAAGAAGGGAGGGGTGGTGAGGGGGTGTTTTAAGAACTGTTTGTACTTCTCTTTACCTGACTCTGGTTTCTCTGTGTGTGTAGTGCAGTGTAATAAATTCGAGAGTTTTCTTGCCTTTCTTCTGTGTTGAGTCTGTTTTGCCTGTGACACTAATTGCAGAATGATCTCTCCCTGTCCTTATCTTGATTCCAAAGCCTCTCAACATGTATTTTCTCCCCTGTCCAGCTAAGAGGGGAGTGATAGAGCGGCTTTGGTGGGAGTCTGGCCTCCAGCCAGGGTCAAACCACCACAGCCAGTTAGCTAAGCCGAAAACCAGAAGTAGGCTTATGACAGAATATAACCTACTGTTTGTCAAAGGTTTTCCTCTGAACCCTGCAGGGGTATTACCACAGTAGGACAAAGGGAATTTCTATCACTTCATACTGCTGTGTGTATCATGGGCATTCCTTCTAACTTCTAAGGCCAAAATTTGGCTAACCAGTATGTAGAAGATGAGTGGGGAAGTAATAGATGTTGTTGTACATATCTTACTGCTTCCTAATTTTTATTTTGTTCCATGTTAAGCTTCTCTCTTTATTTATTTCTTTTTTTTTGTTTTGTTTTTATTGCTGTGTGGTGTCTTCGTTTTTACTTTTTTTTTTTTTCCTTTTTTCTGGTAGTTGTATTCATCATTAACATTTTACTGATTGCATCATTGTCATTATGCTGGTTTTTTCAGCATTGGGATTTAAGTCTGGATGGTCCATAAAAATGTTGTAACTAAGAGGCTGTAAGCTTTTTCTCTAACAAACTAGAGCATTTTCAGAGGAAATATTTTCTTGCTGCAGAATTGGTTTTCATCCAATTACATTCCTCTACAATGCAGGTGGTTTTGAAAATTTTCCTCTTTCTTCAGGAGTTTTACTCTTTGGTAATGAATTAATTTTTTTGATGTATAATAACCCATTTCCAACATGATGATCAATTTCTTTCCAACACATATGTGGGAGTAATGATAGGAGTGAAAACTGGGATGCAAGTTGGTTTTTTACCAAAATAATTTGATGCTTAAACTGTATTCAGAAATATATTCTATTTTTGAAACAGTAATTTCTGAGACACTGTAAATAGACATAGAGAACAGTCGATCAAAATGTAACATTAAAGTTCTTTCATTAGTGATTTTTATAAATCCTGTGTATACATCATGGATAGGAAAAATTCTGTTTCATCACACCCATAAGCATATCATTATGAACCGATATTCATACAGATGTTTACATAGATGCTACATTCATTCTGTACTTTAGTTTCATCTAGAAGTTTTCATCATATTATCAGGCTAGACAAAAAAAGTACCCCATTTTACTAAGTATTCAGAAGCTCATCTACCAATATTGATTTATTTTTAATCACATTCTCTGTTCCAGCACTTTAACACACCATTCTTTGGTGGAGTATTTGATTGTTCTCGTCCTTAAGAGGCTTCTTGATCACAGAATTCCCAATTTCAGTCTGGAATATGGTACCTTTAAACAGCCTCCTAGACTCTTACCCGTACCACTGTATCTTTTCTTCCTGGTTGTCTTTTATAGGCTGGTGTATCAAACCCTTCTAAATTCACAGAAGATAGACTGAAAAACAGGAAGCTGAATAATAATATGAAGTTTGATACTGTGCGAGATTTCTTTCCTTAATCACTCTGTGCTGCTGACATCCACTTACAATATCATTAGCACATTAAACCTGTAATAGAGCAACAAAAAACTGAGACTTTTAGCCAAAATTCTGTTGCATGTCATGTACATATTTTATCACAGTTATTTTTATTTGGAATCTATTAAGAAATATACATACCTTTAGTGGGCTTTTTGTTTGTTTAAGGAGAAGACTTTTATTTATTTATTCAGAGATATTTTAAAATATAGGACACAGAGCAGGAAGTAGACTTAGAGACTCCTGAGTTCACACATCTAATATTGGAAGGAAACCACATTGTTTAATTAGATGGCTATATAAGAGTTTGTGATAAAAACAACAACAAAACACAGTATATAATATAGGAAATTATGCTGAACGCTGTCTATTTCTTTTCATTTAAATGTATGTCCTGAAAGTTTTATACATAATGAGAGAGGGAAGTTGGAACTAATTAGTTCAGGTACTACAGTTAACTTAATTATCTTCTATGATTATAAGATATTCTTACCAGCATTATTAAATTTGACATTGGAAGATGTCATTTTCCAGGTTTTAAAACATTTTCCATCTCGAAAATGTTATTAAGGACATGTTTTGAGAGAAGGATAATGTATTATAATTTGTGTATTTAAACTAGAGGATCAGTAAACTCAGAGGACAAAGTTCTTTATTGCATCTATATAGTTTGTCACACCTGACAGGTGGAATTTCAGCAGTAGAGTTGCTATCTTTCTCATTTTAAAAATGAGGTAAATTCAACAGAGATCAAAGTGTAGGAACAGAGGAACGTAAAATAAGCAGCACTTATTTTACACATCAGAAGTTGTCCAGACCAAATCTGGAGCAATTGTCTGTCTTCACTGTACAGACATGGCATTCACATACCTACCCCATAATCTTGATGCCGTGGTATTTGTAAAAGACTTTTACAGAATGTTGTCTAATTTATTGTTTCGTTATATATAGCTGGAACCTAAATTATCACAGAATGACAGAATGACTGGGTTGGAAAAGACCTTTAGGATCATTGAGTCCAACTGTACCTGTCCTCTCCTTAACCATATCCTTTAGCACCTCATCTTTTAAGTATGTCCAGGAATGGTGACTCAACTGCCTCCCTGGGCAACCTGTTCCACTGCCTGATATATGTGTTAATGAACACTGGTAAGCTGGTGTTAAGGTCGTTGGTTAAGGATGATGGAAACCTTGTTAAAAGTTCCAAGGGACCACTTACCACTAGGAGATATACCAATTTATAATTTATGTTGTAGCATTACCTTTGCCACATTTCAATAAATTTCAAATTCGTACAGATACAGCATGTACTCTTTCAGAAGAAGTCAACAGCCTTGCATACTTAGCTTTCATAGTTAATGCTGAGAAAATAAGAATAACAAAATAAAAACAAATTTAAGCTTAAGAACAGTCTTTTGACTGCAATATACAATACATTCTTTTCACTTAGAGAGACATACTGTCCTAGAAACAAGTATTATATGTCATTGGAAAGAACAGATTTCATGGCATTCTAGGGGTGTAATTATTGATAAAAGCATTTGGATGAAGAGAGTTTATTTTCTAACTCGACTACCATTAAAAGATATGTCAAGTCAAAATAGAAAATTGTTTGGATGAGATTACTCAACAGCCAAATTACATTTCCACTTTTTGTTTGCTGAATCCCTTAAACATAAAACTTTCACAGAGGATGAGATAGAACATCTTAAAATTTTTTACATATATTAACTTTTTTTTTTCTCTTTTTTATTTCATTCACAATTCTGGATCACAATGCTATAAGTGCAGTGACTCAACTGATTGGCTTCTGAGACATACAACAACAGTGGAAATTTCAAGTAATTGCAAGGAAAGGTTCTTTCCAGGTATTTTTTATTTCCATGTTAAGAAGATGAAATTTGGGTAAATATTCCCGATATCCCATAATTATCTCCACTCAAGAGAAAGAACCGACTTCCAAAAACTTACTGTCTTAATATCTTTAGGAACATACGCATATTCTTCAGAAATTCCCACATATATTTAAAGAGAAAAAAACCCCAGAATTATAATCAAATTTGAGAATGTTCTTATTTTACATTAATAGATAAATTATTAGTTTATGAGCACAGTTTTGATTAAGATTTTGGGGGTTTAAGACTGCTATAAATGTTTGGGAAAAAAAACCAAACCAAAACAACAGAAAAACCCAACAAAAAATACCCCAAAACCTTAAGAAAATATGTCAGGTTTTAAAAACTTCCAGAAACTACAGCCATGGGGCAGCTGACAAAAACAAAACAAAAATAAATTCATTATTTTAAAAACTACCCAAAGATGGGAATTGATTTTACTTAATTTTTGAACTCTGAAGCCATGTCAGGATGATATTCAAATAATCAGACATTGACATTGTCAGTGTAGCTAGTCACACTTCATTTATAGTCAGTGGAGAAAAATATTTGGAAGGTGGGAGAAGTATGAGTCACATGGTCTTTTCATTGCGCTTAAACTGGGATAAAACAAAAATGTATTTTAAATGTGATATGTTTTATTTCCATCGTGTGGAACTGTGAGGACAGGAAAATCATCAGATTAAAATCTGTGAGGTAGATTTATTTGATATTCAGTCTTTCTTTGAAAAGGTCAGAAGGAATAAAACCCAAAAACCACAACACCCTATGTATAAAAAAAGGTAAGACAAATTACTATACCTACAGTCCTTTTTTATCAGCAGATTTGCTTTAGATTTACATGCCACACCCTAGGCATGAGCATTAGGGAAAGTCAATCTCATCCATGATTAGAAAAAGTTTAGTAATGTTTCCTCATTCATCCACATGATCATCTGATTGGTAAGCTGCTTCTAGTAGCTTCAGGATTTTTTTGTGCACATCTTTTAAGGGCACTGTGGTGTTTTATGTAAGAAATGTTACCCAAATGGTAACTTATGAACACTACTGCTCTTCTGAAGCACTATCTTTATACCACCATAACTTGATTTCAGTGCTGTTCTATGGCTGAGGTCTGGCCTTTTCAAAATCGCCTCAGTTATGTTGTTGACTTTTACAGCTTCAGTAAATACTCCTCTTTTCTAAGTCTTCTCTCAATAGTGTGATATTTTTACTGTTGAGAAAACAGTAATATAATCTTCTAAGGATGCTTGCCACTATTAAAATAAAAATAAAAATTTCCTTATTTGCTATTGATCAGGTTCTGAATTTGCATACGGTTGCAATAACTCAGGATGTGACAGTATCTATAGAGTAGATGACTTGTCCTAAAACAACCACCCCAAGTATTCTTTACAGGCATATTGAGAGAAATAAGCAGTTTTAAGACATAATTCATCTAATCTAAGATAGACATCTGAAAACAACATGAACTATGTCATAAACAGTCTATCCATCCACTGTCAATAAAGACCTATCTAGCTTACACAGATGTTTTTATCATCATTGTCTAAATTTGTATGAGCTCTTTCTATGAAACTGAAAAGTAAAATAAACAAAAAAATATTTAAAATTATGTAGTTCTTTTGTTGTTTTTTTTTTTTTTTTAAAATTTCCATATATATGTTGAAAGATATTATTCTCCTTTAATCCTCTATTTGGCTAGATTTCTAGCAATATCTTCATTAATCAGTTTCATCTCCAACAAAGAAAGAGAGATAGAGATGTTTATAAAAGCACTATGTTCAAATCACAGGGTTGTCACCTTCAATGTTATGGCATATTCCAGGTATGAGAAATTCACTTTTTCTGCATGATGATACTGGAGAAAAACCCGTAGGGAAAGGGGAAAAAGAATGTGCCTTTATATTTTGATGGATGAAAATCAAGATTGTACAGTACTCCCAAGAAAAGTTCCTGGAGCATTAAGACATCAAAGAACTGTTCTAGAAAATCAGGGCATATAGACCTCTGTGGCATGTTTAAAAGATTCCTGCAGCATTGGAATAGGTGGCTACTTTTATGACATGCAGCATAGCTTAGTGACCATAGAAACATTTTACAACATACATTCTATTTATAATGTATTATATAATACATTTTATTTTACTACCAGGAAACATAATGAAAATCTAAATTTATCATTCTTTTTCCCCTGCTACTTAATGACAGGATTACTTAAAATGTCTAAATATTATCAGTAATACAAGAATTATTTGTGGAATAATTAATATGCAGCTCATAAGAAAAAAAGAATTATCTTGTTTTTCTCAAATGTGGATGCTTCTGAAACTTTGTGTTTTGTGGGGTTTTTTTAAAGTTTTGTTGGGTTTCTTTTTTTGTTTTCTTGGTAGGCATTTCACTAATAACTTTTAAAACAAAGTGAAAAATGAAGACCTGATCCTTCCTTTGGTGAATTTTTCACTGAATGCAGTAGGAGCTTCAGCTGGGAAAGAATAAGATCAAGCCCTCATTATTCATGAATTGACACTTCTGTTATTTTAATAGGTACCGAAATATTTATTTTTTACATCTGCCACACAAATATGGAGCAGTAATATTACATTATATTACATCACAGAAGGTGTGTCAAGAAACGGCTTGCTAATGACATTTCCAATTAATGTGCTTCACTTACTTACAAAAAGACACTGTTCAAATTGCTTCAGATTCAAGTATCCAAATCATTATATTGATCACCTGATAGAAAAATACACAGGTAAGTATATATCTCAATGTATTTATTCATAGTCCCTAGAAAAAAAGAGTTATAAAATAAAGATTGCATTTTCTCTTTACATTAATTGCCCAAGAATTTTTTTAAGGAGTAAGGATGAAGTCCAGCCCTAGAGACCATGCTGAGAAGAAATACATCCTTGTTCTACAATGCCCCATAGTGTCATGGCCCTTGCCAGGACATGGCTGGTCTGTCTCAGAGAGCTGGGATGCCCTTGGCTAGCTGGAACCAGGGAGGGCAACAACCCTTTGTATCATGGAGCAAGGAGGTAATCTTCCACCTTCCCCAGGGCCCCCTGAAGGAGCTGGTGGGTGAGAAATGTACCCCAGAGTATTACAGGGGTTCCCTGTCCAAGGGTGCTGCATCTCATTCCTCTCAGGGGGGTCTGTGGAGCCCGAGTAAGGGACATATGATCACACCCCCAAACCCAGTGTCCTTGAGAACAAGGACACTGGTGATCTTCAGGCCCAGAGGGAGTATTTTGTGAACCTATATTTTGTTGTTGTTGCTGTTGTTGTTGTTGTTGTTGTTGTTTGTTTGTTTTTACCTCTATTTAGATTTTTTTTTTCTATAATAATAAAGACTATTAGTTAAAAATTTAACCAGACTAACAGCAAACACATAATTCCATATATTCTGTGTAGACTGTTCCCTTTCTCCAACAACAGAGTCTGAGACTGCTGCTCTGCCCCGTTGGCACGGCCTTTCTATGGTACCTCCCCATAGCATGTGCACCTATAGGCACCATCCAGACACAGTGTTGAATAATTTCTCCTTTCAGCATTCTCTTCTGATATCAGGGGTCCCTACAGGGCCACATAACCACAGAAAGACCCCATGGCTCCACAGAATAATTTGTCTTGCCTAAATTTGGATGTTAGTCCCAGTTTCAAAGTCCCTGTCGCATTCAAGTCATTATTTGGAGATTTAAAATAGCCACTTCTGATATAGATGCCTATACCAATGTCTGAAGCTGATTGAGGTTAGTTCAATGCCTGTAGTTTTGTCAAACCTAGTTTCTACAGCCAGTGGAAATAGTTATATATATTCTCAAGGAAGATATAACTACACCTATGTAGTTAACTCACAGCTGAATCAAATTACCATCAAGTATTTCTAACAGCCTATATTGGCTAATGTAAAATAAACCAACATTTTCTAAGGCTAATTTTAGATATCATAATGTCTAATCACTGTATGGGTGTGTTTGGGAAGCTGCTAGAACGTTCATATTAGTCACTAAAGTGTATAATTATTTCTGCACTGTGAGTTGCTTCTATCAGCTTCTTCTGAGAGGGCAAGAAGGAACTTTGGGGTGGTCCACATCACTAGTTGTAAACAAGGAGGAAGAAAGAACCGTGAGGTAGTCCATGTCACTAGTTGTAAACAAGGAGGAAGAGAATAGTCCTGAATGGGCTGATACCTCAGATCATATGAAAATCGTTATATGAGACAAGTGAACTGAACTCCAGACGTGAGATAAGAAACAATAAGTTCATAAATATTTTATGAATATATCAGGAATGGTTAAAAAAAGGAAGAAAGCGTATAGAACCAATAGATGACCAATTTTTAAACAATTAATATAAAGGATGCAGAAAATATACCTTGGAGGGGGAAGTGATTAAATGTGTAGAACACCACAGTGAATGTTTAATGGACTGGTTTCATTGTCTACTTGTGCCTAAAATATTAGTATTAAACTACTATATTTCTCAAATTCTTTACATTTTCTTGTGCAGACATTTTCAAGTGCATACCAGATCCAACTACATAAACCTTTGCTATGTTGAGTTTGATTCCTCATGTTTCTATAGATTATATCCTAATCGCTGTAAAGCTCCCTCTTGCACAGGTTTCTAGAAATGTGTTTGACCTTTAATTAAATACTTTTTCTGAAGGCAACTGAGTTTTGTTAGTCTCTTGAGTACTTCCTTCAGATAGACTCCATTGAAGAGTATATTGTGTCAAAAAATCCCAAACTAAACTAAAATAGAGTTTTTATATTTCATATAAAGAGATGCCCCCCAAAAATCCTTTTATTTTTCAAATCCTGTGAGGAAAATTATTTTTGTTTCCCTCTAGCAGTTATTTTCTCACTTTGAGCAATACTTGCTTCTGGGTTTCTTTAAATATTTCATGTTGTTATACCATATTTTTATATATATATGTATTTATTTAGCCATTGTATGTTATTTTTTCTCATATGGTCTCAAACAGCTTGCAATATCCATTTTTTTTACCTTTAGGTCATTTTATTTTCTTTTTGCAAATTGCCTTTCTGCTAGTTGATCTAAAACACTTTCCTCCCTTCAGTCTTGTCTTTGCTATATTTCAGAGACGAAATAGTATTTTTCATCTTCAGAATAATTTCTGCCCTCTACTTAGAGTGTGTGGCTGTGTTACAGTTTGTTGCTTTAATATTGTTCTGTTTTAAATACTCAGGTCATTCGTTCAATATTACAACTAGAGCTGCGTGAAATTTGGTTCACATGCATATAATTTGTTTTTATTTTCATTCCCTATTTTTTGCTGCTTTATATTTTACAAATACCAAATGTAATGAACACAAATTGTTTTCAACAATTTTCAATAAAATTATAAAGCACTTTTTCAAAATCTGAGAGTACTTTTTAATTGGAAGCTTTACTTTCTTATTTGTGATGAAGTCATATCCTACTAGGTTTTGTCCCTAATGGCAAATGATCCCCAAAACTAAACCCCACTTTTTAGCAAGGAATAGAAAGATAACATTTCTATAATTTAGGAAGACAAATCCTTCAAGTCCTATAGATGTTCTCGACTTGCAAGTGTTCCCATTTTATTAGTTTTAATTTTTTTAAATACTGTTGAGTTGGAAGGATGTATTTGTAATCCTGTTTTACTACTTAAAGAATTATCAAGAAGTTTCATACTTCATGAAAAATATATGTATGATATTTTTTTACAATCCCAGAACAGGAAAGGCAGCAAGACCTGATATCTGAATGCATATGTTTTTTGATACAACAAAAGCTCAACTCAATTACTTGAACATAGTCTCCAAGAGCCATCTTAGATACTGGAAATTGTATTATAATTTTATATAGAATTGGTATGTATGACAAATATATGGCACCTGTTTGATATTTTTGCCATTCCAGGGCATCCAAAGGCCAAGCAAGATACTCTAGGATAATGATTGTCTCTGTTTAGAAAACTGAACGAAGCGTTAGAATGGGATTCAATATCTGACTGCAGGAAGTATGTAATGCACATATCCAAACATACCTGAAAATGGAAATATAACCTTTCCACAAAGTAGAGTCCTCTTCACAGCTGTTAACAGTTTACCACAATTTAAAGTTCCAGGAATGTTTTATACTTCATTTTTCTTTTTTTTTTTTGCAATAAATTTTTCTACAGTTAAGGTTAATAATGTCTTTAGATGGTAATCAAAGTTAACAGAACAGGAATTTGAGATATTAAATGGTCAACAAAGATTTCAAGTAGTGTCTGAACTGACTGTATCTTAAGAAAATTAAATCAAAATATATATGCAATTAGAAATTAAATAATCTATATTTGCAAAAATTGATGCTGCTTCTTACAAAATGCAGAATTATTCTTATTTAACATGGAAAATTATGCATATTTTGCTAAAAATTCTGAAAAAAAATAATTCAATATGATAGAGCAATTTACCTAAAAACCCCAAAGCAATAACAAGAATTAAAATTAATTATGATTCCCAAATACCACTAGGCTACTTGCTGCTTTTTCTGATTATCATTCCAGTGATGTGTGGGAGGTAATCATCAAGTACATGGAACAAGAGGCAGATATGCTAACTGTTACTCACTATGACATTCCTCCAAACTCTTCCTATCCAGCTTTAGCTGCCTAAAAGGAAAATCCTGTTGTAAATTAGTATTAAAGGTATTATATGTATAGTGCAGAAACCAATCCAGACAAATTAAATTCCTATTTTATGATGGTACTTGTTCTGCAAGTATTTTTAAGAGTTTGTCTCTGTTATCCTATAGGAAACTTGTGTGCTTAGCTACTAGTCTTAACTTTTAGGCAGTTGTAAGCAAAACACCTAAATATCTGTTTCTTAACATATCCATAAGACTTTCAGTCTTGACAGTTAACAGAAGGTAGAAGCCTACTTCATTCAAAATTATACTAGGGACAAAAATTACTTTTATCTTTCTAATATATGGGGTATGGTCAGCAGACTTTTATCAAACTGAGAGCAAAACACATTATCACTGAAAGAAGGAAATTGAGACACTGAATGAGTCATTACGTTATCACTGAGCCAGAAAGAAAGCAGTGAAAGATAAGGAAACTAGGCTCTCAAGCCTCCTGGTTTGGAAAGTAGAAAATCTTCATCAAGTTCATATTCTAGCTAGTGCTCATAATAACATGCTTAACCCCCACCCCTCTCCATTTGAATATTCACAAAAGTGACAGCAAAATATTCTTCCAGCTACAGGTATATAGTTGTATCATATAGATCAACAAAAAAGGCCTACACGTCATAACATACGGTGCCAGCAGCCTAGACATGAGCACTCTCACAGATAGAAATATGAGGCAGATATATTTAATCAAAGATTTTAACATAGCTGACTGCAATTTGGGTGAAAATATCTAACTTTGATGCTGTCAAAAGGTTTTTAGGTGCAATTGTTCTGAGGCATCTGCAACACAGACAATTCTATGAGGCTGCCATCCAAATCCCTTCTTATAGCCAATACACTTAAATTGGCATTCCAAAAGCATACTTTATCTTGTTCTCAATTAGATGCATCCTTATTTAGTAAGAGGAATAACTTTAAATATGCCAGTTCCTCATTTTGACAGTATTAGTGAAGCTTAAGTATGTGGTTCAGATGTAGACTTTTACCTTTCTGGAATTCGGCAAGACCTTTGACATGGTCCCCCACAGCATCCTTCTCTCTAGGTTAGTTAGATATGAATTTGATGGGTGGACTGTTCAGTGGATAAGGAAATGACTGGATGATTGCATCCAAAGGGTGGTGGTCAATGGCTCGAAGTCCAAACACAAGATGGTGACAAGCAGTGTTCCTCGGGGATCTGTGCTGGGACTGGTGCTGTACAATATATTTATTAATGATACTGGCAGTGGGGTTGAGTGCACCCTCAGCACATTTGCAGATGACACAAAGCTCAGTGGTGAGGTCAATGTGCCAGAGGGATGAGATGCCATCCAGAGGGACCCGGAAAGGTTTGAGAAGTGGGCCCAGGTGAACCTTGTGAGGTTCAGCAAAGCCAAGTGCAGAGTCCTGAACCTGAGTTGGGACAATCCCCGTTATCCATACAGGTTAGGGCATAATATGTTTGAAAGCAGCCCTGTGGAAAAGGTCTTGGGAGTCCAGATGATGAGCTGAACATAAGCCAACAATGTGCACTCGCAGCCCAGAAGGCCAACTGCATCCATGGCTGCATCAAAATAATTGTGGCCAGCAGATAGAGAGAGGTGATTCTGCACCTCTGCTCTGATTAGATCCATCTGGAGGATTGCGTCCAGTTCTGGAGCCCTCAGCACAAGAAAGACATGGAACTGCTGGAGTGCACCCAGAGGAGAGCCACAAAAATGATCCAAGGGCTGGAACAGCTCTCCTACGAGGACAGGCTGTGAGTTGGGATTGTTCAGCCTGGAGAAGAGAAGGCTCTGGGGGACCTTATAACAGCATTTCAATACCTGAAAGGTATCTGTAAGAAAACTGGGGAAGAACTGTTCAGGAGGGAATGTAGTGACAGGACAAGGACTAATGGTTTAAAACTAGAAAAGAGTAAATTTAGGTTGGATATTGGGAAAACAATTCTTCAGTAGATGTGGTAGATGATTGGAACAGGTTGCCCAGAGAGGTGGTGGAGGCCCTATCCCTAGAGATATATTTGAGGTCAAGCTCGATGGGGCTCCGAGCAACCTGATCTAGTGAAGATGTCCCGGCTTACTGCAGGGGATTTGGACTAGATGACCTTTAGAGGTCCCTTCCAACATAATGCATTCTATGGTTCTATGAACATTTAAAAAAAATGACTATGCTTATAACTACTCCATTACATATAGACCATCAGTTTTCAGACTCCTTTCCAGTCAGGCATAGTTTAGTCTAAGAACTGTGTAGTGATATTAGCCACAGTCACACCTATACTGGCCTGCTAAAATTATAACCAAGGGAAACTGAATTGTTAGAAATACCTCAGTACATGCAAAAGGTAAGAACAAGATTTAGCAAATTAAAGCTTTTCTGAAAGAACTCAAGACATAGCCTATCTACCATTTAATGATAATCCTATTTTATTCATTGAGTAATCCTTGCTCATGTGTTCTTCCTAAAAAAATTATTCTGACATACTCAGATTGTAGCCCAGCAGGTAATATTTATCAATTTACTGATAGAGGGACTTAGACTTCTCACTGAATTGAAAGCAGGGTCACAGAACTTTTCTGGGATTTCTTCAGAAGCAGAAGAATTTAGCTTATTTTACAAGTGAAGTTTTAATTATACTGTTATGGTGGGTTTGCAATGTGGCTTCTTTAAGAAGTAACTAGAAAGTTTCTTAAGGGTCCAGCAAAGCAAATCCCAGCTGGGCTCCCAAGGCCAAACTCCCAAACCCTGTTACTGACAAGGCTGCCCGGGCCAATCAGTGCTGGTCACAGCACCTCTGGGAATCACATTTGAGAGAGAGAAAAACAGCCGCAGAGAAGGGAGTGAGAAGATGTAAGAAACTGCAGACACCAAGGTCAGTGAAGGAAAAGAGTTGGAGGATGAACTGAGAGAAGATTCTCTGCACCCTGTGGAGAATACTATGGTGAAGCAGGTGTCACCCCGCAGCCCATGGAAGATGAAGAGACCCCACTTGCAGACCTTGGAGAGGTACCTGGGCTGGGCAGGAGCCCACCATGGAGCAGGTGAGGAATAGGGAAGAATCTGTGACCTACATTGGAGCAAATCCATGACAGCATCGAGAGGCAGAGAGAGACGGAGGCCCACACTGGAGCAGGTTTGATGGGGGTGCTTGTGACTCTGTGGGGGACCAGGCTGGGGCAGCAGCCTGGGACTGAGAGACTGAGAGACATTCTATGAGTTTATAGAACTGACCCACACTGGGGCAGTTGGTGAAGAGCCGAGGCCCTGTGGGAGAGGACTCATGTGGAAAAGGTCATGGAGGACTGTCTCCCATGGGTGGGACCCCATGCTGGCGCAGGAAAAGAGTGTGAGTAATTCTTCCCCCCCACCCCCGCAAGAAGGAGAACAACTCATGAGGAACTGACTGAAAACTGAAGCCTCCATTCCCTATTCCCTTGCTTTCCTGCATGCATCTTGGAGAAGAGAAAATCCTGAAGAAAGTCTGCAAAGAAGGGAGGGGTGTGTGTCTGGGGGGGGGGTTTTAAGAACTGTTTTGTACTTCTCATTATCTGACTCTGGGTTTTGTGTGTTTCTGTCGTGCTCTGTAATAAATTAGAGAGTTTTCTTGCCTTCTGTGTTGAGTCTGGTTTGCCTGCGACACTAATTGCAGAATGATCTCTCCCTGTCCTTATCTCAACTCCAAAGCCTCTCAACATGTATTTTCTCCTCTGTCCAGCTAAGAGGGGAGTGATAGAGCAGCTTTGGTGGCAATCTGGCATTCAGCCAGGGTCAAACCACCACAACTGTTAATATATGATTTATCATTATTTATATTCATAATATTTATATTCCTAATAATTGATTCTTGAAATTATGAAACATGTTATGAAATACAGATGATGTAGAGACTTGGAAAAAATATATATTCTTGGCCTGAGAGAATTTAAAATCTATAACATGAGATGACAGATGGTCACAGGCAGATGTGCATAATGAAGAGAACAATAAGACAACATGATTGATTTTGCTTGTTTTGAAAATATCATGGACAAGAGGAAAAAATATAATGATAATATGACAGATTTTAGACATTTATAAGACAATAGTTCCAAACAGAAACAATACAGGAAGGCATAAATTGTAGCTGAAAATATAACATGACCAATATAGATCTAGTGACTAAAGTGTAAAAAGATATAAAAATTATCTTTGAAATGAGAAATCTCTCCATGCTATGCCTCTACTAACTACAAAGTTGCACTAGGAGTGACTAGGCTAGATATTAGGAAAACATTCTTAGCCAGAAGGGTTGTCAGTTATTGGAACAGGCTTCCCAGGAAAGTGGTTGAGTCACCATTCACGGAGGTATTTAAACTATGAGTAGATGTGGTGCTTAGGGACATGGTTTAGTGGTGGACTTGGCAGTGCCAGACCAACAGTTGGATGCAATGATCTTAAAAGTCTTTTCCAACCTAAATGATTCTATGAATCTAAAAAATTTACATCAACCTGTAAGGAAACTGTGCCTTGATAATATAGTATTTATAGAGTAACAAATGTTTGTGTCTATCAAAAAAGGAGTATTATCACAGAATTATTATGGTGGCTGTGCTGTGCTCAGATATTCTGGAAAAGATATTGTTTTGGCAGGGAGGGTGATGACTATTTTTTTAAGTTACTGTGGAAAAACAGTGGAGTTCTTTCTGTAAGAAAAACAAAAGCAGCAATAAGAATGGACATAGCATCCTTCAGTAACAGATTTTGAGCTGATGTTTCTAATCTCGTTCCAGCTTGTTTATTCTAAACCACTTGAAATAAGACAGGATCACACAGTTCTAGTTTATCTCTCTTTATTGTTTTAATCGTGTACTTAAAATGTCAACAATGACTGGGTAATGGATACATTTAGAGTCATAGAATGTGTTAGGTTGGAAGGGACCTTTAAAGGTCATCTAATTCAAGCCCTCTGCAGTAAGCAGGGACACCTTTAACTAGATCAGACTGATGAGAGCTTCATCAAACCTGACCATGAATGCCTCTACCATCTCATTGGGCAACCTGTTCCAGTGTCCCACCACTCTCATAGTGAAGAACTTTCTCCTAGTGTGTAATCTAAACTTACTCTGCCCTAGATTAAAACCATTGTCCCTTATCCATTGCCCCTTTGGATAAGGAAGTGGTCGAAGGGGTGCAGACAAGGGGTGTTGGTCAATGGCTCCCTGTCCAGGTGGAGGCTACTAACAATCGGTGTCCTCCAGGTGTCTATTTTGGGACTGATGCTCTTTAACGTCTTTATCAATGATGTCAACGATGGAATTGAGTGTACCCTCAGCAAGTTGGCTGATTACACCAAGCTTAGTGGTGTGGTCAACACAATAGAAGGAAAGGAAGCCATCCAGAGGGATTTGGACAGACTGGAAAAGTGGGCCTGGGTGAACCTTATGAGATTTAACACTGCAAAGTGCAAGGTCTTGCACTTGGGCTGGGGGAATCCCAGAAATATATACAGGCTGGGAGAAGAGCTCCTTGAGAGCAGCCCTGCTGAGAAGGACCTGAGGGTACTGATGGATGAGAAACTAATCATGAGCCAGCAGTGTGCTCTTGCAGCTCGGAAGGCCAATGGTATCCTGGGTTCCATCAGACAAGGGGTGGCCGACAGGGACAGGGAGGGGATTGTCTCTACTCTGCCCTCTGCAGTGCTGCGTCCAGATCCGGGGCCCCCAATTCAAAAAAGATGTGGAGCTGTTGGAGAGGGTCCAGAGGAGGCCACAAAGATGATCAGGGGGCTGGAACACCTCCCCTATGAGGACAAGCTGAGGGACCTGGGCTCATTCAGCCTGGAGAAGAGAAGGTTACAGGGGGGACCTCATTGCAGCCTTCCAGTACTTAAAGGGAGCATATATACAGGAGGGGAATCAGATTTTTACAAGGGTAGATAGTGGTGGGACAATGGGAAATGGATTTAAGCTGGAGGAGAGAAAGTTTAGGTTAGATTTCAGGGGGAAGTCCTTTACAGAAAGACTGGTGAGGTGGTGGAACAGGCTGTCCAGAGAAATGGTGGATGCCCCAACCCTGGAGGTGTCCAAGACCAGGTTGGATGGGGCCCTGGGCAACCTTGTCTAGATCCAGGCCTGGAGGTTGGTGGCCTTGCCTGTGGCAGGGGAGTTGTAACTCAATGATCCTTGGAGTTCCTTCCAACCCAGAACATTCTGTGATTCTGTGATTATCCTGTTGATAGGATAATCACAGGTAGGGTAAGGGTTGGCCCTTAAAAACAGTCCTTCCCCAACTTTCATGTAGGTCCCCTTCAGGTACCTGAAGGCTGCTATAAGATCTCTGTGGAGCCTTCTTTTCTCCAGGCTGAAGAATCCCAACTATCAGCCTGTCTTTGTAGGAGAGGTGCTCCAGTCCTCTGATCATCCTCATGGCCTTTTTCTGGACCTGTTCCAACAGGTTCACGTCCTTGTGCTATTGAGCTACTGGACTGTGAGTGCACATTGTTGGCTCATGTCCAGCTTTTCATCCACAATCAATATCCCCAAGTCATTTTATTCAGGGATGCTCTCTTGAACCTTCCTTTTCTGATTGACAAACCTGTAGAAGCCCTTCTTGTTATTCTAGCATCCCAGTATACCTGATACTCCCTGTGTAGTTCCTTCTTGCCTTTAAGTTTGATAACTCTTCTTTGCCTGATTTTTTACACCTGAGGATCAAGAGCTCTTGTGCTCTATAGAAAATGTCCTTAAAGATCTGCAAGCTCTTCTCTACTCCCTTGTCCCTGAGGACAGTTTCCCTGTGTATCCTATTGATCAACTCCTTGCTCTCCTAAAATCTAGGGTCCTGACTATGCTCCTTGCCTGACATATACCCCACAGGTCTTTGAAGTCCACTGGTGTGTGACTGCAGTCCAGGATACCTCCATTCTAGACATTCCTAATGATCTCACTTGCATTGGTGAGTACCAGCTCCAGTACCAATTTAAGTGGGAATATGTAATATATTAATGAAATATGCTTTATAATAGCTAATTCTGACTTGATTAGCAGTTAATATAATTGGTATTATAAGCAACAAAATAATAATTAAAAATGTCACTAACCATAGTAGATTTGTGTTCCAGTAATATAATGCTGGTTTGGTGTTTTATTTTATATTACACCAACTTTGTACTCAGATCAATTACAGTCTTATTGTTATTATTTTATATATGTACAAGTGTTTCTAAGTTATAAGATTGAAAGTGTCATTTTATAAATAAAAATTGTGTAAATATGCCAATTGACATGTCAAAATTACAAACTTGCTTGCAATACTTTGTTAATACTAATGTCAGGATTTATAATTGTGCTACCAGTTCTGCTTATAAATATTAGCAATAGCTACTTATAGTATACTTACACTTATACTTACAGTCTTTACTAAAAAATAGTGTAACTGCATTTTTATAAATATATTTTAATGCATACTTATTACATATTTGAAAAGTACTTCTGAAAATGTATTAATATGATATTTTGTGTTGGTAAAGAAGACTGGAGATCTCAAGTGACCAGTAGCCAAATTTTACTCCTATGTTGCCCTATTGCCTTTGCAATTAATTAGTAATGCAATTATTTGCATTAACTTAGTAAACACCTAAAAGGAAGCAAAAAATCACAAATAGGTTGGAAAGAAGAAACCAGTGTTCCCCATTTTGTTCACATAAAACCTGTTCTAAATTACAACAAAGCAAAATACTTTGAACTACTAGGTAAAGAAAAAGAAAGAGGCAGAATTCAATAGAAGATTGTACTTTCTTTATCTAAGGTTGTTACTTTTCCCTCGTGCGTTATTTTTTGCACTACTAAATACTATGTGAAATTGCAGAGGTTTGGGGCTAGTTATTTACTCTTGTATTCTGTATTTTAGTTTGTATTCAGAATGCATTTAATCTGTCAGAAGCAACACCAACAAAGATTGAGACTTCTGTTTATACGTAGTAGAAAGTATGTAATTACAGTGTACCAAATGTATCCATTGAGTAAAGGACAGCTCTCACACAGGATAAATAAGCAATGACACTATGACCCTCACTTTTATGGTCACATGACCACCTGGGCCTAGGAGTCCCTCATCTTTTCCAGTCACATGACAGACTTACCCTGTCTTCCTTTGCTCCTGGGGACTGATGCTTTTTACAGATTTCACAGATTTGTAGGGGTTGGAAAGGACTTCGAGACATCATCAAGTCCAACCCCCTGCCAAAGCAGGTTCCCTAGAGCAGGTCACTCAGGTAGGCAAACAGATGGGTCTTGAATATCTCCATACAAGGAGACTCCACAACACCCCTGGGCAGCCTGGTAGATATTGATGCTGCAATATACTGTGTGATTCCAAAGTGCCCAGGGATTGGATGGTAGCTGGAGCTACACCTAGTTGGCTACAGAAATAAGCCCCTCCTATAGCCCAGCATGGTAAGTCATTTCATCATAGTCATTTTGTCACATCTACACTCCACGTGACATAAGAATGCCCAGTAAAAAGGCATGTTCCCATAAAAGGCACAGGTAGTATCTATCTATCTGTCTATCTATCTATCTATCTATCTATCTATCTATCTATCTATCTATCTCTGTATACTTATGTATAGCCACATATTATGAAGAATTTTCACAGACAGGTATCCACGTGAAGGCTTAGTAACATCTTCAAATCCCTCTTAAAAGAACCCAGTCTTGCTGAGTATTCATATGTCCAGGTGGGGACATAAGCTCATTCTTAAATATTTCTAAGTATTTTGTATTTAATTGAAGCTGTGGCTCATTTTTAACCCTGAGAAACTGTACAGGATAGTAAGCTTCCAGTGCTTCCCATGTTCAGTTTAAACTTGTTCAATTTCACCACTCTTATACACACAGTTCATCGAATCATCGATCAAAGCCATGTTTATTTTATTAAGAGTAAATGAGCTAGTTACCATGAGAACTCTCAGGTAATTCCTCCCCAGTTATGGCAGAAGGATATTTATAGAGGTGATACAGCAGTTGCCACCAACACTCGTGATGCCACGTAACTTTTTCAAGCAAAAAAAAAAAAAAAAGGAAAGAGATTAGTGTTCTCCAGTTGTATCTACAACCATGAGTGGTGCATGCGCATTATCAAAAGTTGAGGCCATTAACATTTCCATTCCACATAAGGTCCACCTCAGAGTGATCTTTTCTCTGTTCTTTTTGTTTACAGACATTTACCTTTCACACAACACTTCCTCTAGGACTTCTGGTTAGCTGTATCATAGAATGGGTATGGCTGCTTGGGACATCATGACACAAACTCAGTAATGTTCTCATCCAGTAGCAACTAGATCATCAGCTTACCTAAACAGCTGCTGAGCAGAGTTCTGGTTATATTCATGAGTTGCCAAAATGACATTTCATGATAAAGGCAACATTCTTCAAGGGCATCTGTGACATCAGAAAACTCTAGGAATGCATAAGCAACAGTGATGTTAGTTTTGCATTCCAGGGTCGTGTCCTTTGTTGTTCTTCCTCAAGACAGCAGACACATTCTCAACAGCAAATTTAGGGGGCAGGGTTGCATCATAAATCAGATAAAAAAGGTAAAGATTTTCAGGTTTTATTATGATGATATTGTTGAGAATATTGGATCCCTGAAAAAAATCCAGCAGATAATTTTTAAATGCTGACAATTTTGTGATTTGTGATGTTTTGCTTTACACATTCAGGCTGCAAAGCCAAGCTTTCTTTCTGGCTGTGATCATTGATGTATTAGGCTATTTAGAAATTTTCAGTTTCTAAAAAGAATAAAACCCAAAACCAAGTCCCAAAACCTAAAGTCATTTTGTGCCATTCAAAATGCAAAACTTTATAGATTTCACAAAACCTGTATGCCTTCTCCAGAGCTTGGCTTAGTTCAGCAGCAGTACGTGTATCCGTGCATCGTTTCTGTAGATACTGAATCTCTGAAGGGTTTCAGCACAGGTGCAGAACAAGAAGAATAGCTTGCCATCTACCCTGACAGAAACCATGGAGAATAGCTCATAAAGTGGATACAAGTTTACTTTTAGCGTACCAAAATAGGCTGTTGACATGTGAAATTGTCAGTAATAACTTCAGGGTGCCCAGGAGGGCGTTGTTTTATTTTTCCTGCTGAAAGACTAGAAGCTAGTAAAATTCTACAAATTATCATTTCATCAAGGGGTGTTTTTTAACATAAGCAGACTGCTTTTGTTTTACCAGTAATGGGAGCATCTCTGGGGTTCAGCAACATGGGCACTTTGTTTCTAAAGCTTTTCAAGCTCTATATTTTTCTATAGTGTTCCATTCACACTCCTGTATGGAAGTCATGTTAAAGCTCTTTTTACATACTGTAATGTTGTTTAGGGTGACATTTGGTACAGCTGTGATAAAACCCCCACCACCTTTAAAGCTCCTGAAAACTGTTGGCACTTATCTGTGTCCTCCTTGCTGAGCGGCATGGGGTGAAGGAGAATGGGACATTGTGGTCAGTTTATAATTGTTTCTCTATGGTGCATCTTCCTCCTCACACTCTTCCCCTGCTCCAGCACGGAGTCCCTCTCGTGTGATACATACCTTCAAGAACTGCTCCACCATGGTCTCTCCACAGGCTGCCGGAGAATCTTTGCTCATGCACCTGCAGCACATCCTCCACCCCTTTCTTCACTGGCCTTTATGTTGTTTCTCACATTTTTTCTACCCCTCTTCTCTCTTGGGCACAATTTAACCTTCTTAAGTGTGTTTTCCCCTACATTTCTCATTCTTTTCTGTTTTTCACCTGGGCACCTCCACCCAGTACAGTTATGGAACAGATGAGATCAAACATCTGTTTATGCTCCTCAGTGATAGCCATCTGGAGGGGTGGGAGTGCTACAATCTTTACAGTACATAAACTGGTACATGACCATGCAAGCAGAGGCCAGCATAGGATACTAAAAAAGATCAGCAGACTGATCTAGCTGCATGTCTTCATCACCTTCTTTCTCATAGAATATACTGCATATCATCACCATAATCTCATGCCTGTATAGTGTACCCTCCCTCAAAGATACCACTTCCTCTTAAAAGCAGCAACTTTCTTCTTTTTCCAGGTCAAAACCCTTCTCCTTACTGCATGGAGAAACGCAAAAAGAAATTCTTTCCTTCCCCAAGAACAATGCTTTTGACTCCACAGTATTCTGGTTGTTGATGAGGTCCTGAATAATTTTGATTTGCAACAATATTAAAAAAAATCTGGAAAAAAAAACCTTTTTCAGACCTCAAATCTAAATGCTTGGTAAAAGCTGCTTAGTTCCATAGGTAAAAAATTTAGATCCTATGAAACACGCAGTCGGGGTGGGGACTTCCACACATGTGAATTCATCGTCTTTAATCCTCAATTATATATCTTTTTCTTTGTCCCAAATAACCTTAACAGTATAAGAAAATTCAATACTGAAAACTCTTTCATTTGGCTAAAATGTCTTTTTTTTTGAGCTAAACACACACACACACACACACACACACACACAC
>VXBZ01009731.1:55485-88748 GCA_013399135.1 Heliornis fulica
AGTGATAACCGCTGTCTCTTGCTGAACTAGGACACATTTACATATCATTTATAAGATCATTCATAAGAATTATGACAATACCCTAATCACATTTGTCACATTGTGCGAATAGAACATTTAGCATTTATTACATTTTTCAGTCTGCTTTGCTACTGGATAATGATGAAAGGATAACTTTTTAAAAAGTAATAAATTAATTGAATGTCCAAAATTACATGAAAAACTTTAAAAGTCACAGAAATGTAAGTACTTAAAGGGAAAGCTAATTATATATTAGATTAATCTATATCTTCTCTACCTACTTAAGTTAGCTTCTTTATTCTTCTCTAATGACATATTTGAGAGTGTTTTCAGAACTACACCATCTTTCATTTTACCATTGAAAAAGTTTATTTTTGCCTCTCATTCTCCTTTGGAAAGAACAAACATAATAGTTTGGAAGACAGTCCCTGAACTCCCTCGCTCTCCGTCTAAGCCCCTTTAATAAAACCACATTGTGTATTTATCCCCAGCCAGAAGCCCAGTACCATGCATCCCCTTTCTCACACGTCCCCTGGCAGGATCGGGAAGAGAATAGGAGGAGATATCATATAATCAATAAGTTTTGGGGGTTTGTTTTGATTTGTTTTCTTAACATCAACATTTTTTAATTAGCACAACTGCTTCCTTTTTTAAATTCTGAGTTTCTAAAGACTCGGCAGTATTATTTTGTGAATAGCATAGCTTCAACAAAAACATTCAGTTAATAATTGTTTTAATAGATTTATAAGACTAATACTAGCTGAAGCTTAAAGGTAAACAACAATGTTCCAGATTCTGGTTATATATGGCATACATTTTTTTAGTAACAGTTTTTGCATGCACACTGTAAATATATGGTAAATCAGTCACAGAAACCATTACTGATTTAAGTGAATGCTTTTTCTTTACAAAAATTTTAATAAGGAAGGGTGAAAAATGGTTGAGATACCATCTAAGTTTACAACAGGATGAACGAAAAGCAATGTGAAAACTAGTAAGTAAAGGCAAAAATAACCTTTACTTAGTAATGCCTCCTTGTTTCTTGCGTGGAAAAACCAACTGCTCTTCCCTTGAAAGCAGAGTGCACAAGCATACACTGGAGCACTTCTCATCACAAATATCTCTTTTTCTCTGAAAGACTTCTCTGTCATGAACAGGCAAGTCTTTCCTCTGAAATGTTGCACGGTGTTTTATATTGTATTGTTGATGATTGCATTCTCATCATTACAGGAACTGTGTTTAATTTTGCTTGGGTATGTTATGGGTCAGGCCACAGTGCAGTTTGCAAAATCGAGTTTAGGAATCACAATCATTGGAAACGTGTAGCAGGCAAGTTTTGATCTGGTATCGCATTTTCTTCCTTGAAAGTAAAAAACTCCAGCTTCTGCATAGGTGTCATAAGGGCATTCTCCATTGTTCCAAGTCTCTCATTATTGAATTAAGTGGCTGTTTCACCCAGAAACAATTTTCATTTGCAAACTAGATTTCTTCCACACACTCTTCAAGGCATCCAGCATTCTGATCACAGAAGGAGTAGATAACTACGACAGTGGCATTGGCTCTATGTCTATGTGTGCTATGTTCCTGGCACCTGAGCCTGAGAAAGGGAATCTGTTAATTAATGGCAGCAACCAGGAAAAAAATATGAAGCAGCTGGATGTTGCAATTGTGACCACTGACTAATTTTTTGCTTCCTGGGCTATTAGGCAATATATGTTTGTATCATTATCATTAATGGTTGGATTTCCTTGAGACAAAGTAACACAGTAGTAGAAAGCAGCAGTGTACAGGCAGGTAAGTAGGGCCTGTCTTTTTTTTTTTTTTTTTTTCCAGGAAGAGTTTAACTGGACTTGATATAGAAAGCAATAAGGAAGAGAACTGGCTGTAAGGAAAGATTTACATTGATGCTTAAACTGATAATTTTGTGGCTAGTTGATTGAAGCACCAATAAAATAACATCTGTAATTAGTACCTGTAAACTTTGGCTTTCTGAATTTTTCATTACAAAGTAAGTAGATCAGTGAGAGTGGATAACTTACTCCTTTCTCTCTCTAAATCAGTTAATTTTTGCCTCTGAGAGGATGGAAACTCTTCAACTCCACAAGACAATATTTTTCAGTGTTCAACCACCCTTGTGGTATATTTTTCCTAATATCTTCTGGGAGTTTTCAGTATTGCACCCTGTGTCTGTATGCTCTCATCATATGGCTGTGCATTTCTAAGAAGACTTTGCTTCCATCTTTTTTTTTCCAAATCTCTAGTTGTAGACAGAAAAATCTTCCTCAACCTCTGTACTCTCCAAGTTAACAAACTGAGCTCAGACTTTTTTCATATGTTCTCTTCGCCAGCCCCCAAATGATCTTGTTGACCTTGCCTAGGCTTCCTCTAGTATGTCAATCTCTCTTGCACTGAGGACGCTTCTCACAGTGCTCTATACTTGGCATTACAAGTGTCAGATAAAGAGGAAATGGTCCACCAGACCATTTGACCAGAATCCTACTGATACAGCTCAGGATGTTGTTTGCCATATTTACAACAGAAGCACAGTTCTGTCTCACGTTCCTTTTGCTGTCCATGAGGAGTGGCAGGTTCTTTCCTGCCAACCTGCTTTCCAGATAGTTACCTTCAGCCTATTAAGTTGCCTTAGAGGTTCCTTTCTCTGTGCATGACTCTGCCTTTTTCTTTGTTGCACTTCCTAAGTCTCCTGTCAGACCAATTCTTCTGGACTGCTGATGCCCTTCTGAATTGCAGCCCCTTGCACACCACAAGCAATTAAGTTGGTCAGGAATGATTTACCATAGGCTGCTTCCAATCACTTTTTTGTTCTTCCTGTTTTTCAAAAGGTCTTCCAGGAGGATTCATTCCATAACATTGGTGGGAAATGAGCTAACTGGCTGTAGCTACTTGGGTTCTACTTTCTTGAAGTAAGTGTGATGTAAGAAGTGTGATGTCTACTGTTTTTTTTCAGTCAACAGGAAACCTATCTTGATTGCCATGATCTGGCAAAGATGATCAACAGTAGCCTTGCAATGTCATTGGCCAATTCCTTATAATTCTGGATGCATTCCATCCGGTCTTATGGACTTCTACATATTCAGGTGATCTGATTGATCCCTAACACTTTCTTTCCACTAGTGTGGTTACTGCTCACTACCACAGACTCTGATAAGTAGACAAGTCTTGCCAGGGAAAGCTAAGGCAAAAAAGAGGCATTTATTACCTCAGCCATGTTCTTTGTCAGTACCCTCTTGCCTCATTGAACAATGTGCTCACAATGGCCTTAAGTTTCTTTTTGCTGCCAATGTAACATTAAAGAAATTATTTATAATTGTGGAAGGACACAAATCAGCAACGTTGAACTCTCTACCCATACTTGGTAGTCTAGGAGGAGCATAATGTGTGTGCCATGGGAGGATGTTGTAAATAAAAGTATATGACCTGAGAATGAGACAAGGTGCACTGGAATATCAGTATGAAAAGAGAGTTTGGTTTGAATCTTTTTTTGTTTGTTTGTTTGTTTGTTAATTTTATCATTAAAATTCATAAAATCCTCAGCATACTGATTAAGTACAGATTGTTGCAAGTTTGTTCCCAGCATTCTACAAGCTATTCTGTAGAAGGTAAGTCCTTCTAACTCAGACTGTTTTTTCTAAAAAAGAATTAGCCTTCACAATTACTGCATAGAGACAGCTGAGAGGCAATTGCTTTGCTAAGAATAGACATGTAATGTTGGATGCTGGAAAGTCTGACTTAAATTGGATTCTTAATTCCATAGGTATTTGAGAGAAAGTAAAGTTTAGTAACTTAATTTAGCTGAAAATGGGGATAATGTTTGTAACATAAGTGTACACAACTGATAGACACAGAGTCTTTAAAACTCCTTAGCCTTTTAAGTAGAGGAAAGCAAGTAATATGATCCCCTTTATTTAAAACAAAATGAGCCAAAACAGAACAGCTGAAAGCACAGCACAAACAAAATCTAGATAGAAAAAGAACTTGACACGTTTGGCGAACACTTAGAAAGCTGGAGTTAAGGAAAATAAAAGTCTGAGAGACCAAATATAAAACCCTTTCTCACATACTAATATTCAAATTCACTTTCTCCTGCATATGAAAAATGCAACTGAAAAAGGTGCTAACAAAGGGAAGCAAGGATTTCAGCTATTGCTGGATAGTTCTAGTGTTGCTGGAATTTAAGGGTGAGTTTTAACAAGACAATAGGACAAAAAATAACTGAGGATGAGCTATGCAGCTTCAAGATTTATGTTGAATGATGTTCAGTTCATTGTTAATGCTCTTAGCATTTAACAAAATGCTTTACTAACACTAGTGATTCAGCCTTAAGTCCCTTTCTCTGCTGTTTGATCTGTGCAGATAGTTTTATACTGATAGGGTGATATAATTTGTACTTACCTAGCTAAGGCCACACAAGAAAGCTAGGTGAGAAAGACTCAGATCTTTCTGAGGTTTGAACCATCCAGGGCTTGAACCATCCATTAAGCAGAGTGGACATTCAAAAGTTCTGTGCTTCATCTTAACCCTATGCTCTCTTATTTAGTTATTTAGTTATATATGCTTAGGTAGGTAAGACAATTTGTATTAATAACTGCTTACCACTGAACTTATTATTGCAATTGTACACTGCCAGTATCATTCAGCCAGGATGAGGCCGTAGGCCAACATGCTTCAGTGCTCAGAGATTCTGGAAAACAAGACCCCAGTGCCAAGAACTGTTATTTACCACTCAGTAACTCTCAGTGAAGCCATGTGAAGCCAAAAGAAGTTTTTCCTGAACAATAAATTAATAAGAACTGATGGGACAAGATTTAGTTAATAAATGATCTTTATAATTGAGGTGAGAAAGGCCTGTAGGATCACATCCTATATTGACTTCAGATTTGGTCTAGTTACTGTGACAACTGAAGAAAGATTTTATTCTGTTCTGTAACTGTTGTAGAACACTGGGAAAAAATGTATGTAAGTATGAATTCTCTAGCTAAAATATCTGCATACTTTCNATAAGCAGTCTGTTAAATGGACCTTTTTCGCTTTTGTCATTCATTAGTTTTGCCTTATATCTGATCTATAACTTTTAGCTGGCCACAAGTTCTTCCTTTATAAGTCATTGTGCTTATTTTACAAAATGAATGTCACATTAATTAAATAATTAAATCTAAAACTATTTTCTGTTGAAAGACTTGTAGTTCAATTATTCATGCTTAATCAGTTGTTATACATCAGCACAAAATTATCATTGACAAAATGCAAAACAAAGGATTTTTTCACATAGCAAGATAAGTAGAAATAAAATAACCATAACTATTTAAATCATTAGCTCAGGAACTTCATTGCTGAACTTCATTATTCCTTACTAAACTCTGTGGATAGCGTTCAGCCTGTCCAATTTCATCACCTAAGATGCACTTAGTTCTTATCCTCCCAGCAAAAGAGCTGCACAGAGAAAATACTTTATTTAAGTGGACAGAATGCCACATCATATATCAAACAGTGTTTACAGTCCTGTTACTCAACACATTTGCTGATCACTACTTCTAAAATGGCAATTGTGAAAAATGATGGAAAAAAAGAGTGAATTTTGTTTACTATTTTCCTACCACTGCACATTTATACAACCAGATAATGAAAGAAAAGAGTCTCATGGAACTATATAGACATACAAACTATGAAATAGGATGTTATGGTGAATCCTGACATGTGGCACCTCTAAAAAATAGCAACATGAGGAATAACATTCTGCTACAGATAATGAGGTAGGAGTAATATATATACAGATGGCTAGGTCTGACCCAGAGAACCATTAACAAGACAACACAGCAGGAAACTATAGAGACCAAAAAAAGGTAGCAGTTTAGCAGAATTGCTGAACAAGGTTGAAATTGCCAGGGCAATCAAATAATAAACACCAAATAAATACAGTTCTAAAGTCTGCTAAACCATAGCCAGTGGGCAAAGTGTAAACAGAAGTGAGCTTTTTATCTGAAAGTGAATGGAGGTGGTAAAGGACTTGAGGACGGAAAAGGGAAACACCAGGTGAAGTAAATTCATGAATGAGGCTGTTCAGGATATCTGTTGAGAAACTCTGTGCCTTACCATGTCAGACTGGAGCTAGAAAATAGACATACTTGGGGGGTTCTCCTCCACCAAAATTTATACCTGGTGCCCTGTGGAGTCAGGAAAATGCGGGGCTGGGTGATCTCCATAACACTGTAAATGATCATCTACAGGGCATGAAGTAAGAGTCCTAAGTACAGCACTCTTAAATTATTTGAATTTCAAGAATCACAGAGAAAATATATGATGGAAAACTTATCACCCATTCATTAAGACAAAAATAAAGTTATGTTGACTTTAAGAAGTCATGCAAATAATGTATTGGCAGCAGCTAGTTCATTCCACCTCAGAGGTTACTTTTGCCAGAGATTTCAGCACTTTAGACTGGACAAATATTAACTCAGGTGTATGCAGGCATTTGTAGAGTATTCCAAATGGTACAGAATATCCACAACTGATCACTACAAACGTCTAAGTTATCATTGCCATTGGGTTTGGGAGAGTTTGCAGATAATTCTTTTGTATTCTTATGTATCTCTGACCCCAGAGAAGGTTTTTTCTGGGTAACCGAGTACTACGCAGGGGAAGATATTCAGAAAGTGTATACTGATTTCTTATGGATTATTCCTTATCTCAACATTCAGAACAGATTTTTACTAAGGCAGAGAAGAAAATTATTCTGGAATGAGATGTAACATTTTTTGTAAATTCATAGAAAATTGCATACCTCTGGTTACGTTACATACATAGTGTATGACAGCAAGAATTCATGCATGCAACCTCTTGCCCTCACTGCACACAAACCCCAGACGTGTTTTGCTACCTACACACATTGATAGAGAGCAGCTTGTCAACCTTGGATTTGACAGCTAGGAAAGAGAAGTGTGAAAAAAAGGTGAAAGAAGTCTCAGCAAGGGTCTATTCCTTTTACCGAGGAGCTGCATCTAAGCTCTATTTCTTAGCCTTTGACCCTGCCTGAGCTACATTGCAAGTACTTCTGTGCCTGACCATGTACTTCACTGAACCTCACCATGGTCTGCCAGCTTATTGTTACAGCTTGACCTCGTATGTGCTTCATTACATCATGCTTCTGTGGTGATATGGACTCCTGACTGAGTCTGGTTGTTCTTCCATCTAAGAAATGAGTAATATCCAAAGTCTTCTGAAGATATGTATTCAAATCCTGCCAAGAAACCTGTAGAAAATGAGTACAGAATATCCTTTGCAAGTTAATGTAGTCACAGTTAGCACAGGAAAAAATAAAAATACTTTCAAAATTGAAAACCTCAAGAGACCGTTTAGATTACTCCCTGACTCTAAAGGAGAAACAACTACGCTAGTTGTAAATTGTTCTAATTTTACTGAACTTGAAATTTGTTATATTTCAGACCTAAAGAAATACTTTTGGTTTGAAGGCTTGCCTATTTTTGATAGAAAGTGCTTCTTCCTGCAAATAATCTCACCAGAGTTATTACCAGCAGATATTTATTCACTCTCTTCACAAATTTCTCCTGCATGGATAATCCATATCTTCTCTAAGCAGTATCCACAGCCTTCATTATTCCTGTCAGTGTAAGTTTTGCTTAATGTCTAATTACATTTTGTAACTGACATGGAAAACAGTATAATCTACATAATGTTCGGCTGTGTATCTTCCATGCTGCCTGACAACCGTTCTGTCCTAGAAAGACTAACAGAGAAGAATCACTGGAGTATATATTAGGGTGACATTCCTTCTTCCTTCTACTGTTAGGCACATCACCGTAAGTAATAACTGATATCACAGTTTATAAAACTAATTTGTGAACCACTTCCTCAAAGGATGTCTGTAGTCTAGATGCCATACACATCAATAACAGTGTAATTTCTTGAATATTTTTTGCATATTTTACCTAGTAATTCAAACTGATAAATCATGGAGATCACAAAGAGAAAACTACACATGTATGGGACAACGTAATGGTAGATTGTTCCAACATTTTTAAACTACAATTGCCACCACTAGTTTAGTGCTAGAGTATATTATACAAAGGAAGATAATTTGAAAGCAAGAAGAGCATTTATTCATAGCAGACTTACTACCACAAGCTGTGGGAGATGATTAGCTTCAGTACCTAAGAATTGATTTTTCAGAAACATTGAAGCAATTCCTCACATAATAGAAGTTATCCTTATGGCAGCTGCCTTAGAGAGGTCCTTGATCAACAGAAACTAGTAAATGAGTTGAGCATATGATCTTATATTTTTACCATAGTGAAATGTGTGGGACTTTTTTTTTAATATTGCTAATAAAATATGTCTTTCTGAATTTTTGTATACCTTGTGAAAACATAAAACTAAGCAAAAACTCAGGATTTTTTAAAAGGTAAAAATTAAAATATAAAAAAGGAGTTCTGTGTTGTATATCAACATAATCTGTGAATGTGTGATTTCAGAGATTTTTCAGGATCTCTCAAAAAAAATTACCCTCACATTTCTAACAAGCCAATAGAACAATTACTATTTATAGTTGCAAGAGATTTTTTTTTTCCTTTTTAGCTGATGAAACTTTTGCAAGCCAAATACACATTTTTTTATGAAAAAAATTTTAACACTATTACAAGAAAAATGGTAAGTCATTATTTAAATTCTAGTGATGGGATATAGTTTAAAAGACAAACGTGAGGTGGCTCCAACACATATAACGTGCAAAATAGATGGGAAATTTTAAAATTCTTTAAAAACTCAAAAGATAAAGTAAAATAAGCATGGTGGTTTGACCGTGGCTGGAGGCCAGAGTCCCACCAAAGCTGCTCTATCACTCTCCTCTTAGCTGGACAGGGGAGAAAATACATGTTGAGAGGTTTTGGAGACGAGAAAAGGACAGGGAGAGATCATTCTGCAATCAGTGTCACAGGCAAAACAGACTCAACACTGAGGAAAGGCAAGAAAACTCTCTAATTTATTACTCTGCACAACAGAAACACAAAGAAACCAGAGTCAGGATGTTTTCTCCTCCCCAGGATGGCACAGGGGGAAAGGGGCGGTGGGAAATAGGTAATGGAGGCTTCAGTCTTCGATCACTTCCTCATGAGTGTTCTCCTTCCTGGGGGGCAGCATTTCTTACACTCTTTCCCTTTGCCAGTGTGGGGTCCCACCCACGGAAGACAGTCCTCCATGACCTTCTCTACATGAGTCTTCTCCCACAGGGCCTCAGCTCTTCACCAACTGCCCCATTGTTGGTCACTTCTATAAACTCATAGAATGTCCCTCAGTCTCTCAGTCCCAGACTGTTGGCCCCAGCCTGGTCCCCCACAGAGTCAGAAGCCCCCCCAGCAAACCTGCTCCGGCGTGGGCCTCTGTCTCTCTGTCTCTGCCTCTTATCTCTCTCCGTGGGCTGCAGGTGCTGCCAGGGTCTTACTCCAATGTAGGTCACAGATTCTTCCCTATTCCTCCACCTGCTCCATGGTGGGCTCCTGCCCAGCCCAGGTACCTCTCCAAGGGCTACAACTGGGGTCTCTTTGTCCTCCATGGCCTGTAGGAGGACACCCATCCACTGTGGTATTCAGGGAATCTTCTCTCAGCCCCTCCTCCTCCGCCCCCCCTTCACTGACCTTGGTGTCTGCAAAGTTTCTTACATCTTCTCACTCCCTTCTCTGGTGGCCAAATGTGGCTGTTTGCATTTTTCTGTCTTTCAAATGTGATTCCCAGAGGTGCTGTGACCAGCACTGATTGGCCTGGCCAGCCTTGTCAGCAATGGAATTTGTGAGTTTGGCCTGGGGAGCCCAGCTGGGATTTTTCTTTGTTAGACCCTTAAGAAACTTTCTAGCTGATTCTTAAAGAAGCCACATTGCAAACCCATCACAATAAGAAAAATTTGGTTGTGAACTATGATTAATCTATGTGCTGTATAGAGACTACTCACCTGCTAGCCTGAGAAAATATTTATTGTAGTTTCTTTTACTTTCTAAACAGAAATGCAGCTGTCATGACAGATTTGCCTGTCTGCCCAAATACATGGACTTTCATTTACACTGTAGATAAAGCTAAAGGGTGTGTGCTATTAATAATTGAGTATTGCAGAACAGCAGTTAAGAGAATAGCATATTATCATGTCTGGCACATCCTGAGGTAGTAACAAAGAATTCATCAGTACTGGTTCTTTTCCAAGCAAAAAATTTCTTGTTTAAGTATTTCTGCTATAAAAAATAGCCTGGCTGAAGGAATCTGATTAATCTGTTTCAGGTTGCTGTGAGATGGAATCTTCCAATTAACCTTTGGAAGATAGCTATGCTGCTCCCAGTTGTTCACACAACAGAGAATCAGAGTTAAAATGGAAAGTCTCATTTGGAAAACAAATAAGATGCCTAAAACTCACAATCAAAGCTAGTATAGATTTTGTTAATTTACCTGAAGACTGTTATGAACTGTAAGTGTAACAAAGCATTTTGCCTCTGAAAACTTTGCAAAAGCCCATGTTCCCTACTTTGCCTGTTATGTAGTCCTAGCATGGAGCTATAAATCAATATGCTGGTGCTCAAGTAGTATCCGAGGGAGAATGTAATTTTGCATAAACAATGCTTGGAAGTTCCACATATATTTTCAAAAGTAGCATTGTTAATAAGGTGAGATAAAGAGGAAAAGTTTAAAAGAAAAAAAAACCAAAACCAACCAATAAACCCACAACACACACACACACCCCTGCTTCTAGGAGCTGATAAAAAGATCCATGTGGTAAGTTATATAAAAGAATCTAATCATTACATTCAAAGATCTCACCTATGCCTACTCTTCACACTTTCCAGAGAGACTTAATACCTTCCCATTTTTTTTTCAATGCATGGCAACATGAAAAAAAAAAGAAAAGAAAAAGAAAGTTCAATTGAAAAACAAAAAATATCCAGTTTGGTTCTTGTAAAGACTTACATATGAATTTCAGAAGAGCATGAAATTTTAGAAGAGCAATATGGCTGATAAAACTAATTTTTAAAACTTTACAAGTAGTTGTCCTCAGACCAGTGATAGGACCTAAACTTTGACTTTCATTTTTCTTTGGCAACTAGAATCTTAGAGAGCTTTACTTTCCACTTTTATATATGCTATGGATACACAATCATGGGTCTGGCCTTCTAAAGATCTAAGCATATAAAACCAAGTGTTGTAATGTCTCTTTCAATAAGCCACTCCTTAAGAATTCACCTGAATGGGCTTATACTACTACAGTTTTACACTGCTGAGTGGTGGTCAAAAATCTTTTTCTTTCATTGTGAGGTTCTTTCATGTGTTTCAGAAAACAATAAAATATCTATAAGTCTATAACTGTCTATAAGTGAGGATACTTAAAGACACTAACCTACTTGAGAATCTATGTATTGACTATAAAGAAAAGTATGGTTTATATTTTTCTGATACACTGGAATTACTTGACTTAATTTTTGGGATATTAATTTGTATTTTGTATTATACCATTTTTTAAAAAATAATAATCTAATATATAATTGGCCTAGGAAGTATTGAAGGACTTAAAGAGCTGAGCTTCCAAAGGGTCTCTGACATATCTGAGTTTATGCTGGTGTGATGGTAGGAGGGAAATGCTGGAGCTCAACTAGGAGAGGTGGGACTGCAGTGACAGTGACCACAAGTTTGCAACCTCTACATGCTCTCTATACAAAGACAGGTATCCACCAGCAGGGTAGGAAAGATGGACAGGGGAGCTGAAATGTATGAGCACCATAAACACAGAAAGAGTTCTCACATACATATGAGCACCATAAATGGCCTGATCCTGTTCTGATCACAGATCTGATCTGCCAGTAGATCAAACTCACAGATATATAATACTTACCAACTCCTTGCTTAAATGGCCTATTTCCTTCTCCCCACTCTCCAATTTACTGTGCTTATTCTTTTGTGATCTATCTTGAACCCTGGTTTGACCCTTTCTTTAAACATCCTGTAACAATATTTGTATCTCTTCAAAACATCCTAAAGCATCTCAGAGAAAGTTTTGTCCCTCAAGACCCTTCAAATGTCTCGTAAGAAGGTTTTTTAGCTTGGTTTTGGTTGCTTCGCTTTTTTTTGTTTGGTTGGTTGGTTTTTGTTTGTTTTTGCTTTGTTTTTGTTTTGTTTTGTTTTGTTTTGTTTTGTTTTGTTTTGTTTTGTTTTGTTTTGTTTTGTTTTGTTTTGTTTTGTTTTGTTTTGTTTTGTTTTGTTTTGTTTTGTTTTGTTTTGTTTTGTTTTGTTTTGTTTTGTTTTGTTTTGTTTTGTTTTGTTTTGTTTTGTTTTGTTTTGTTTTGTTTTGTTTTGTTTTGTTTTGTTTTGTTTTGTTTTGTTTTGTTTTGTTTTGTTTTGTTTTGTTTTGTTTTGTTTTGTTTTGTTTTGTTTTGTTTTGTTTTGTTTTGTTTTGTTTTGTTTTGTTTTGTTTTGTTTTGTTTTGTTTTGTTTTGTTTTGTTTTGTTTTGTTTTGTTTTGTTTTGTTTTGTTTTGTTTTGTTTTGTTTTGTTTTGTTTTGTTTTGTTTTGTTTTGTTTTGTTTTGTTTTGTTTTGTTTTGTTTTGTTTTGTTTTGTTTTGTTTTGTTTTGTTTTGTTTTGTTTTGTTTTGTTTTGTTTTGTTTTGTTTTGTTTTGTTTTGTTTTGTTTTGTTTTGTTTTGTTTTGTTTTGTTTTGTTTTGTTTTGTTTTGTTTTGTTTTGTTTTAATTTTCTTTCTATGACACTTATAATAATCTTATCACTTGCAAAGTTCTGGCTAAACATCTCCAGCGTTACACTCGAGTGATTTCTTTAATGACCCTTCAGTCAGCAAACTGAGAGATAAGGCCCTTGTTCTTAACTGTGTTTTGGTTTTTTTTTCTTGTTCATGAAGGCTCGTGTGTTTAGTTTATTGTTATCCTTATCCTTAAGGAAATACCCTTACATTACACATATCATTAAATTGTGTATTTATACAAAAATTAGGTCTTCAGAAATGAGGTTAGACCTGATCAGAGACCGTCACAAAGTGAAGTTTTAGGATTGATTAATTGATAGCTCAAGCAAAAGCATGAAGGTGATCAACTCTGACAAAGAAAGATTATAGATGATGAGCGTCAAGTGCCTAGACACACACCTGGAAGATGTTGTTAAACCAGCATATACATAGACAAAGAATCAAGAATGGCCTTCCAGACCAGAAACATGGAAATGCTTTCCAGTCCTGACCATCATCCCCTTTCCAACCTGAAGAATGATAGTCTGTAAGGGTATTTGGAAGCTGAGAACATTCAGTTCTACTATCACTTAGCACAGACTATTCTTCGAAAGAAAGACATCTTCAGTCTGCTCTAGTTTCTGAGTGTAGGAAAATTCACACAACGATCATGGTTTTCGCAGTATTATTATTTGACTATCGTACGGGTATTAAGGGAAGGTAAACCTTCCAGGAACATGGCAATGGAATGTGATTGCTTGAGACCTTGTGCTTCCATTCATATTCTCTCAGAGTCTATCACATATGCTGACACAATAATTGTATAATTTATATTCACCATTGTATAATGGTGAATATAAAAGCATTTTAGAAGATTTTTTCCAGTATTTACTGTATCTATATTTTTTGTGACAAAAATTTCCAAAACCAATGGGTCTTCACTTATTTTCTTTCACATGTTCAAAATTATTATCAATTCATTGCTGAATTTTCTAATACTTTACGTATCTTAACTTATAGGCAACAGTCATGTTTATGATAAGGTTTGTCTTCCCTAATTTTAGCCATCCTTATCTACATTTTGTGTTGGTCACACTATCAGAAAAAAATTGGGTGAAGAGATGTATGTGTCCATAATGTATTTGCAAAGAGAAGAATGACATCCTTACTGTTTCTGTTTCTGTAACAGTGATATGGATCAATCACTGATTCAGATTTACCATGCTGTCTACTGTAACATCCTACATCATGACATCTGTCCAGCTGCTATTTTATATACTGGCTTAAAGTCTGTCCCCTTAGAGCATAGCTGTCTTTATGCTGAAATTTATTGATCTCAGATGTTTTTCTTTGTATTTTAATTATTTTGAAGTCTAAGTCTGTCCCCCAGTGGCATTCATTATGTAACACAAATAGATTAAGAAAATTAAAACAGACAAGGGATCAAAGCAATTTTTATTCTATTATCCCAAATTTTTTCCTACTCACTTGAACTGGTGTAATCTGCACATACGACAGACATCATCTCTGTTTTATTACACAGAAAATTAATAAAGCAACTGAACCACTTTCAATGCAAGAGGAAGCCTTGATGTAGTATTGTCAAACTATTTGTGTGTCCTCAATCTCATAACAAATAATTTAATAACTACTCTGGGCATTTCTTTGAGTTCCTTTTGCTTAGTTTTGTATCTCTGCAGTGATTTCCTAGCTTCCTGTTTCTTAATGCTTATGAGGATGCAATGTAAAATTATCTCAAGACTGTAGCAATCATCTTAAGTAAAATTGACTTTACTAGTCATTCATCTCTTCTTTTATATTTTGTTACTGACAACCTCATTCTGAAATACAGGTTTAATATCACATTGTAATTAGAGATTAGTCAATAGTGTTTGGTGAATTAGAGGGCTTCTCAGTGTATTAATTTTTTTATTTTTATTTTGTTTGTTTGTTCATAGTGTAGCACAAATGTTTAGCTAGGTCATTTGGGAACATAAGGAAAAAGTAGAACTGAAAACACTCTGAGAATACCATACGATTTTCAACTTAAGATGACAAGATTCTGATTAGCATTTTGATATCTTACGATTCTTTCCATGTAATCAATATTACATAAAGCAAAATAACTTAATCTCTGAAAAAGTACATGTTTTCTGATTTCTGACCCCTCAATTCAAGGATATTAAAAGAAAAACACTTGAATAAATAAGTTTTCAAATCTCGTCTCAACACCAAAGGCTCAAAATTTTGTACAATACATAAGGGAGATATGACCCAAAGGAATGCCTTGAGACTCTGTCCTCACCTCAGGCAGATTCCTGTTGAAGTGCCATTTTTACCCTTACTATGTCTCCTATTACTAACTACACTGTTTTCTCTTCATATCAGCCTGAGAACGACAGAATTATTGTGTAACACTACTTATGGTAGCTAGTTAATGAAGGGTAATAGATCAAAAAATATGCTTTTTTAGGTTTAGCCTAGAAAATACCAAACTAAATGATGTGTCTGCAGAGAAATTAAATGCACTCTTTCCACTTTTATTTCTCCTATTCATATGTTGTTTACAGATAAAGAATCATCGTATTTTTTCCTTCCTTTTGTGAAGATGTTTACCATTCCACCTTAGAGAAAGGCATAATACTTGTTTTGATATTGAAAACTTGTATATAAATTTCCTTATTTTAGATTTTTCTATTGTACGTTTGTTTGATATTGGCATATTTAATAAATATTATAAAATTAAAAAATACCTGATACTAAAATTAAGTTTCACTCAGTACCAATCCTTCAGAAAAATAGAACATTTCCCACAATTTTCCTATCATGACATTTTTGCTCTGATATAAAATTTTGTACTGGTATAATTTATGATAAAAATAAATTTACTTCCTAAATCTAGCAAACACTTAAATTTGGCTTCCTTTATGTATGTGGAGTATAATACTTTTCTGTTGTTTTAACTGTTAGAAATGGAGCAAAACCTCTCAGCCTCATCTTTATGAAAATGTAATTGAGCATGTAAAACAATCTTGTTATATTATACACAGGAAAAACATTCAATTTGGAGATGTTATGAAGCTTAATTTCTACTCTTATTAATTTCATTTTGAATAGGAACATGCCATAGGTTGGACATTTTATGAAAGCAATACTAAATGTCAAAGGTAGCATTTTTAGAACCCTGTTTTAATCATATTATATTAATCTTTTTCAAGTGACTGTGGCAAGATGTTTGCCAATATTTCTGAAGAAGGTATATTAGCTGAGGTGTCGTGGCAAGTGAAACTGCCAGTAGATGTTAGCTGTGCTACTCCTCAAAACTCACAGAAGTCACTGTGTTTTCACATTGACCATGTCATAGATAACATTAAATATAAAGTTCAGATGTAAGGAATATCTATTTTTTATATAACCTATTGATATTAGAATGAAGATGTGAAGTATTTTGAAGCTGCTAAGGCAATTGAAAAAAGAACAACTTTTATGGGTTTTTTTTAATATTTTCCAGATATATTTCCCAGATTAATTTCTGCTGAAACATGTAATTCAGAGAACAATAATTAAGCTGTAGGATATTAAGTCTTCTACATTTCCATGCACTTCAAGGAAAATATGTATGCATAAGTTTGTATAAGGAAAGAAATTGAGGAAGTGTATAACTATAATAAATGAGTGTATTTAAAATATCAGTAATTTAAACATTTGGAGTTTTTTTTTCAACTAGTGAATTATCACTACCTCACATCCACTCTCAGACTTTGAGACTAATTGCTGAGTTTGGAGCTCTTTTTGCCCAAGATTCTTCCTTAAGTCACTGAAGTAATTTTCTGTATCGCTCTCTGTATGGTTAAGAAAGATAAGGTTTAGATAAGGTTTAGGTGGCCTGACAGCTAACTTCATTTTTTTCTGTCTTTGATGCATATAAACACAGCCTGTAATGAAAAAACCAACACATTAGGATTCTATAAGAAGTTCCTAAGGCAATTAGTGTAAATTGAGCTGTCACCGCAGAAGAGCTAATACACTGAGAATTGTAAAAATAGTTTTCTGCAGAATAACTTCCTGGTGTAAAAAAAATCTTCTTATCAGTTTATATTTGTATATCAGTTTTTTTATCAGTTTATATTTGAACCTTTACAGGTTATTAAAAACAGATTTTTTTAAAGTATGTTTTTAAAGACAAGAGAAGTGTGTGGTTTTCTTTTTTTAGTGTCAATGTTTTCTTCTCCTATAACATTTAATTCACTTTTTCTTCCACTTTAAAGTGTTAATCGTCTTCCATATTCTGTTAGAAAGAGTTTTGGATGATATATAAGGACTGAAAAATACACCTGCTCTTTCTGAAAAAAAACTAGGACTTTGAAATATTACCAAAAGCATATTTTCAGACTTTTCTTGAGATAAAATTGTTATTTGAAGAACAATAAAGCAAGGAAAGATTTAAACAATTTATAGAAAAAAGACATGAAATGTCCATAGTATTTTCCAGGCGAGTGACACTTGTACAAAATTTACACCTTTTCTACTGTAAATTCATGAAATAAGAAGTAAAATGAGCTTTCAGTTTATTTCTGTAGAGCAGTGAAGTACAAAGAGACATTTGGGTTTGTGACTGTTCATTTTCAATGTTTACTTTTTTTTTTTTAAATTTCCCTGGTTTCTTGTTATATCTATTTTGTATTGTTATGTCGTAATTTGAGAAAGGAAAGCCTCACTTTCTACAGTAATTGGACTAAACTGAACCTGCAGATAAAACAGCTTTTCTTTGAATTCTATAGCACTGTATTCTCAAAGAGTTACAAAAAAACATAGCATTCAATATCCCTTTACACAATATGCTATGCTTTTACAAGACAATTATGGTGTCCGAATTATTTTCTATTTGCCCATATATTCTGATTCAGCAAATAGACACAAACACATATTGAAAATTTAAAAAAAAATGAAACATGGTATTTTGAATTTTATAAAGGTCTCCTAGCTATTGCAGAGGTACTTTAAGCGGCTACTGTAAAGAAAGAAGAGGCATTGTAAGGAAAGCTGGGTGAAAACCTCTCACTATTTGAGACAAAACCTTTACAAATTTACTTTCTTTGAAGTAGGGAAAGACCTAGACCAGCTTTGACTAGCTGACAAGCTAGACTAGCTGGTTGACTAGACCATCTTTGAGATAAAAGGAGCTAACCACAGCTTGATACAAGCAAGACCATTCAATTTTTATGGCTGCCTAATTAATCTTAAGCAGTTCAATAATCACTTTTTTTTTTTTTCTTTTTGCTTAGCCTTGTTTATATGCATGTATGTGAGGGAGAAAGAAACATCCATGCATGTGACTGTTGCAATAGCATGATACCAGCAGTCAGGGTTCAATTTCTTTTATCCCATGAGCGACCATCTCTCTCTTTTATATGCTTGTCAATTAATCTGCAAGACTTCCAGTCTTGATAGAACTTATCACTTGATTGTCTTGAGTTTATTTTCTCTTTCAGTTAATTTCTTTTTATTGACTTTCAATCATACATTATCTATAAATGAATAAAGGCATTTTTGCACCAGAAAAAAATCAGTCATAAGCATTGACAATTAAACATAAGCAACCATTTCTCTAGGAATCTCTTTTTACATGTTATATCTTTACTGGAGTCAGGATAGGAATTGAAATCTCCTTTTGTGAGTTCTAAGAGTAATCACAGAATCATAGAATCAATTTGCTTGGAAAGACCTTTAAGATCATTAAGCCCAATCGATAACCTAGCACTCCCAAATCCAACCACTAAACCATGTCCCTAAGCAACACATCTATGTGTCTTTTAAATCAATCACTTCCCTGGAAAGCCTGTCCAACAACTTACAATCCTTTTATTGAAGATTTTTTTTCCTTATATCCAATAGGAAGCTCCCCTGATGCAACTGGAGAACATTTACTCTTGTCTTATCACATCTATTTTGAAGAAGAGACCAACCCTAACCTCGTTCCAGCCTCCTTTCAGGTTATTGAAGAGAGGAATAAGGTCTCCCTCAGCCTCCTTTTCTCCAGGCTAAACATCCCCAGTTTTCTCAGTCACTAATCACAAGACTTGTGCTACAGATTCTTACCAGCTTCCTTGTCCTTCTTTGGACACACTCCAGCACCGTAATGTCCTTGTGGTGCAGGGCCCAAAACTAAAAAGAATACAAGCCAGGAGGCTGTTGGCCTCCTTGGACACCTGGGCACACAGCTGGTTCATATTCATCTGGCTCTAGACCAACAACCCCAGGTCCTACCAGTCAGCCACTCTTCCCCAAACATGCAGCATTGCATGGGGTTGTTGTGACTGTAGTGTAGGGTTCAGGACTTGGCTTTGTTGAACCTCATACAGTTGGCCTGAGTAGATCAATCCAGTTTGTCCAGATTCCTTTGTAGAGCCTTCCTATCCTCAAGCAGATCAACACTCACATACAACTTGGTGTCATATGCTAGCTTACCGAACAGTGCACTTGATCCCCTTGTCCGTATCTTTGATAAACACATTAAAGAGAAATGGCCACAGTACTGAGCCCTGGGGAACAGCATTTGAGTCTAGACATCAACTGGATTTAACACACCACTACTCTTTGAGCACAGCCATTCAGCCTGTTTTTTCACTCAGTGAACAGTGCACCTCTTCTAGCCGTGAGCAGCCCATGTCTCCAGAAGAATGCTGAAGGACACAGTATCAAAGGATTTACTAAATTCCAGGTAGATCTAGTCCACACCCTTTCCCTTATCCACTAAGCAGGTCACCTTGCCATAGAAGGATATGATGTTTGTCAAGCAGGACCTGCCTTTCATGAACTCGTGCTGACTGGGCCTGATCACATGGTTGTCCTCTACATGCCACATGATGACACTCAAAATGATCTGATTCATAACTTTCCCTGGCACCAAGCACAGACTGGTAGACTCAAAGTTCCCTAGACTTCTCCCAGTCCTTCTTGTAGATGGGTGTCAAATTGGCTAAATTCTGATCAACGGGGACCTCCCTAGTTAGCCAAACTGCTAGTAAATGATGGTTGGTGAGCACTTCTGCCAGCTCAGTACCCTTTGGTAGATCCTGTCTGGTCCCATAGACTTTTTGTGTCTAAGTAGTGTAGCAGGTCAATAACCATTTTGCCTTGGATTATGGGGTTTCATTCTGCTCCCTGTCCCTGTCTCCTAGCTCAGGGGACTTAGTACCTACAAAACCATTGGTTTTACTGCTAAAGCCTGAGGCAAAGAAGGCATTAAGTACCTCAGCCTCTTCCTCATTATCACTATGTTTCCCCCACTCCATCCAACAAAACACAGAGATTCTCCTTAGTCAACGTGTTGCTGTTAAAAAAGATGTTTGTTATAAGAAAACACTACTTGATCCCCTGATTGCTTAGCCAGTCATCCCAAGGCCCTAAAGTAAAGCTTATGTAATCTTCAACCCATTTTAGGAGCAAGAGCTTTTGGTATGGTGATCATGGTTAATGTCATGAGAAAGGTCAACAGTGGTTCCAACTCTGCCTGCATTAAGAATGAAGTCTGAATAGGTGGACATCACAACTAAAACATTTTGCTGCTTCTGCCTACATTCTGCCTCTTTTCAAGCTTCATATAGAACCCTCCTTTGGAGATTTTTGGTGTTCGTTTCTCGTATGGTTGAAGTCAAACATGACTTGATATATTAAGACATGTCTAAATATTAATGACCTTTCCCAAGGGAAGGCAACCAACTCAGAAACTCCAGCAGATATTTTAGAACTGGGCTGTCTGGTATCAACTTGCTCCTGAGAGTCTGGGGGCAGCTGATGGTGGTGATATCCTGGTTGAGTGATGCCATCAGTTGAGCTGAATACATAAGAACACAGGACTGTGCCAGAACCATTTCAACGAGGATAATAACACAGGAGTAGAGGATTTATATTCACCAATGCTCATATCAATATCGGTAAAACAAGGGGGAAATTCTATGTATTTCTATGAGTAAAGTTAAAGAATTTATTTTATACATTAGATCTTTTTGTTCATGCTTTTCACATTAATTTCAATCATCCAAAATGCTCTGTTACAGCTCTGCAGTGGATTGACCCTGATTGGAGATCAGGTGCCCATCAAGCCACTCTGTCACCCCCCCTCCTTAGATGGAAAGGGGAGAGAAGATATAATGAAAGGCTCATGGATGGATGTAAGAACAGGGAGAGATCATTCACTAATCACCATCACAGGCACAACAGACTCAATTTGGAAAAAAAATTAATTGCCCAATGAAATCATGGTAGTATAAATAAATCCAAGTCTCAAAACACTACCACCCACCACTCTTTCCTGAGGTCAACTTTATTCCTGATGTCTCTGCCTCCTCCCTTTCCGCAGCACAGGGGGATAGAGGGTGGGGATTGCAATCAGTTCATCATACATTGACTCTGTCACTCCTTCAGGGGGAGGAATCACATTCTTCCCCTGTTCCATCATGGGGTCCTTTCACAAAAGATAGTCTTCCACCACCTTCTTCAGTGTGGGTCCTTCTCCCTGGCTTTAGTTATGATTGTTGAAATGTCAGAAGGCAACAATGTTTCCTAGGTCTGATTGGGAGCTCCTGCCTGAAAACTAAAAGTTCAAAAGCCTCTCTTTCCTGCCCTCCTTACCCCGCTCCTCTTCCCTTTCCTCTTCTCAGTTTTGACTTCCATCAGGAAGATATGCAGGTGTGGAAGCTGGAAGAGGGAAATGCATCCTGTGCTTCCTAGCTAACGGACAGGTGGCAGTGCCCGACCTGAGCCGCATGGGTCTCCCTTTTCAGACTTCGTTTTTTCTCTGCCAATTCTACAGAAACTGTACACGTTTTCTTTAGTCAAATTCTATCTTTCTTATTCTGCAGCTAAAAGTCAGGTAAGCTGTGACACTAAAGGACCAGGATTCCACGCTAATTGATAATTTTCTTAGAAATTTAATTATTATTAATCCAAATAAGAAGTGGTGAATGTGATAAGAGGGAAACCAAATTCCATCTGCAACCTTTGCAATTGCTTTTAAAATAATCTGTGTGAAGTTTGTGATTAAAAATATTTTTCTATCTAGCTACAGACAACTAATTTGTCTGTCCTCAGCTGTACAGTTTCTTATAGCATTGAAAAATCATAAGAAGATTATTAAAGTTCTGATGCTTATTAGTTTCATTATCTTGCAATCATGTGGAATGCTTTGAAGGAGACAGGTTTAAAATTATATCAAATGTTCCTTGAAATTAGAATTCATTACAACAATAAAAATTCTCTATTGTCCTTCTTCCCCCTCCTCCCCTTAGAGTTAAAAGCTCTGTAAATTATACAGAGTGATTTTTTTCAGAGGTAGCCTCTCCTAAATGTCTCCATTCTGGGAACAGAATTTGTAGAAAGTTCCTGCATACCTGGGTTTGGTTTTGCCACTTTAACGGAGGCTGTGAGTAGTTTTTATCCTCTGGGGAATAGTAAAACCTCAGTAGAAGGTTCCTGTGCCTAATTTGCTGAGGAAACTTTCTGCCACAAGCAACAGGTATACATTTAGAGATTTAGTCTTCATTCCTGATAAAACAAGGATAAAATGGAAGCAGGGATCTAATCATTCTCAAACAGTGGATCTGTTGGTGAAGTCAATAGATGGGAGGTCAATGGGGAATGCATTAACAGTACTGACATAATAATAAATTCAATAGTACTTACAGTTCAGAGGAAAACAAAAACTATGTAAAGCAGTAATATCTGAACAGACTGAAGAAGTAGTTATGGTAAAGTACAGTATAGTAAAATATTTACAGAAAGTTTACACACTTCTACAGTAAGTTTTTGTTTACATAGGGTTAGGGTAGGGAAGGCAGTTGAGATAATCTGGGGGGAAAAAATCAACACACACACACAAAACAAAAAACAACAAAAAAACCCCACCCATCAAAGAAATGTAATACAAGATGCTCAAAATATATTGCATTGGCCTTTGATGAATTAATTAAAAAAATTAAATTGAAACATGACAAATTGTGTAATGCATAGTTACATGACAACCTACATATTTCACAACTGAGCACAAAAATGTCTTGTAGGACTCATAGCGTTGAAAGTTTGCAGTAATATGGCTGTTGCCAGGATTAGCAGATTGGAAATTTTGTAGACTGGCAAAATGGAAGTTTAGCAGGTAATAAAAGGCTTGTGATGCATGTTGGACAACATGACAAAAATGTTTTGAGAGTAGACTAGTGACAGCAAAGGTAAGGTAAGAAATTAAGAAAATCACAGTAGCAATAAAGAAAGTTGATGGAGAATATTTAAGGTCTTTGTAACCCTGATAATGTTACAAGTACAGAAATGATATGAGTATAAAGAAATTGTGACTCAACTAATCACAGCCAATGGACGATATTCCTCCACCTGCTACATGGTGGGAGTCTGCCCAGCCCAGGTACCTTTCCACAGGCTACAAGTGGGGTCTCTTCAGAGGAATATGGAAGAAAATGTGATCTACATTGGAGTAAGACCCTGGCAGCACCTGTAGCCCATGGAGAGAAAAAAAAGGCAGAGTGAGAGAGAGACAGAGGCCCACACTGGAGCAGGTTTGCTGGGGGTGCTTGTGACTCTGTGGGGAACCAGGCTTGGCCCAGAAGTCTGGGACTGAGAGACTGAAAGACATTCTATGAGTTTATAGAAGTGACCCACAATGGGGCAGTTGGTGAAGACCCGAGGCCCCGTGGGAGAGGACTCACGTGGTGGGGGTCGTGGAGGACTGTCTCCCATCGGTGGGACCCCATGCTGGTGCAGGGAAATAGTGTGAGAAATGCCCTCCCCTCCAAGAAGGAGAACAACTCATGAGGAACTGACCGAAGACTGAAGCTTCCATTCCCTATTTCCACTCTTTCCTCTGTGCCATCCTGGGGCGGAGAAATGATGAATAAAGTGAAGTCTGCAAAGAAGGGAGGGGTGGGTGGTAGTGTTTTAAGAGCTGTTTGTACTTCTCTTTACCTAACTCTGGTTTCTCTGTGTGTGTAGTGCAGTGTAATAAATTAGAGAGTTTTCTTGCCTTTCTTCTGTGTTGAGTCTGTTTTGCCTGTGACACTGATTGTGGAATGATCTCTCCCTGTCCTTATCTCGACTCCAAAGCCTCTCAACATGTATTTTCTCCTCTGCCCAGCTAAGAGGGGATTGATAGAGAGGCTTTGGTGGGACTCTGGCCTCCAGCCAGGGTGAAACCACCACAAAAGGTAAAATATTAAGCTGTTTTAAGATTATCCTGTAAATTGGAATTATTAACATAAGGCAGAAAAATATAAAAAGAAAACCCACAAACCAACTGGAGAGAAAGGAGGAAGGGAAAGAGCAAATTTTAACCATAGGGTTTCCATTTGACAGACTTGTATTTCACAGGAAATGGATCAGAGCTCCTGGCATGGTATATGTTTGCCATAACCTCAGAGAGGAGGATTCAGGTTCATTTAATGACTCAACAAACAAAATTAATATCTTGCAGATAGTTCTTGTTGAAACAGAAAGGCACTATAAATCTTCAAAAATGGTACTAATGGGTTGTCTCCTAACACAGAAGGCTAAAAGATGAGATGAGTTTTGGACATGGTGTAATATGGAGATAACCGTACCCAGCCGACTGTAACAGAAAGAATTACAATAATCTAGTCTTGAAGTTAATCAGATGTGAAATACATAAACAAAATGAAAAGTAAAATAAAATAAATATAGTAACCCCCATAAGAATTGCAGTAGGCAATCAAATGTCTCAAGATCAAAGGCGTTTAGTGCAGAGAATCAAACCGTGTTTCATATGCTGCTTTATTCTGTGTTATCTCATGAAATAATTGGCACCAAATATGACTGAATTTTTTAAGGTCTTTTTTTTTTTTCTTTTTCAGTATCTGAGAGATCTACTCTGACAGTAATGTATGAAGCTAGTGTTCTAACTGTATATCACCCCAGGCAAAATCAAGACTTTGTCAAATGCTGATTATACAGCATTAAATAATAGATTTATATTTGGTTCTGAAACAACTCACTAAGTTACAATAAAAATGAGACAAGTCTATTGTACAGGAACAACTTGGATACTAATTAACCATTTCAGATCACATGTTACCATTCCAAAATTTTGAGAGGTGTTGAATTATTTCTCTCATACTTTCTAAACTATAATTACTTATGTGTTATTTTCTGGTATAGTGATTTCTTTTTTCCTTTTGCTACTTTTAGGATCTCATGTTCTATGTCAAATTTCCGGGATGATGCATGTTTACCAGACACCATGAAACGTGTTAACTTGAGTTCAATTTGATTTATTTATTACAAAATTGCTAGTGTTAGTAATTTTTTGTTGTTTCTTGAACGGTTTTCCTGGAACAAGCACAAATGAGGAGGATGAGGAGTACTGGGATTTCATCCCCGGTTAATGTAAATTTATTTACTATAATAGTATAAACCAAAGTAGAATCTAAAAGGTCCTTGCTGAACAAAGAACTGAAAGGTTATATACTGTTTATTTTTTTAAATTCTTGTTGTATTAAGATAGTCTTAAGGTCTCTTCTCTTAACATTTGCTGACTGTCACCAAATCCTTTCTAAAGTCCCTCACTTGCCATCATCAAGCTGTAAGTAACCAGGAGTCAGAAAAGAATCACATAGCTCTCTTTGTCTCGTCAGATCTAAGCAGGCAGGAAAAGTGATTGTTACTAGATGTGGAAGAAATAAAGAAAGAATACACTATCAGGACAGTCTTGCCTATCACAGAATAGTAACCAGGCTTTTCTCCTCTCGCAAGTTCAAACAATTGGACACAAACAAAATGGTGTTTCAAATCCTGAGGTAGGACAGCTGATTGTGAACCTGACAAGAGTGTCTGCATCTGTGCATATCCCAGGTTAATAAGACCCATCCTGGGGATGAATTTAGATGTTTTCTATAAAAATTCTTCAATAAATGGCTCCAAATTTTCCAAATCATTTGAGAGAAGCAGAAGATAGGCTATACAAAGGGTTTCTCAGGGCCTTTTATTAATGTTAGAGTTTGTAAACCTGTTGAGATATGGTCGTATAAATTTTGTTCTTAGAAAGAAGCTGGGAGAACACAGCCAGGACAGCTGACCCAGATTGTCCAAAGGGATACTCCTGACCATATAGTGTCATGCTCCAGATATAACCACGGAAGGTAGCCAGGAGGCAGAATAACTGCTCACAAATAGACTGGGCATCAAGTTGTTAGGGTTTGTGTGTGTGTGGTGAGCAATTGCATTTCTACATCACTTGTTTATCATTATTGGTATTGCGACTATGATAGAAATTACTAGTATTACTATTACTATTACTATTACTATTACTATTACTATTACTATTACTATTACTATTCTCTTCCTTTGTTATTCTATTAAACTGTCTTTATATCTAACCACGAGGCACTTTGTTTTCCCTTCTCATTGCTTTGGTGTGGCGGGGTGTGAGTAAGTACCTAGTTGACAGCTGAGATTAAACAATTACACTAGTTGTCTTGGCCAGAACCAGGACACTATTATATACAGCTTTACAGAATATCATTACAATCTAGAGGAAAAATTTTGATTTAGTTGTTATTTGCTCTCATATGTTGTAAAGTGCAAGAATAAATTCAATAAATTTTAAATTACTGAAGAAATTCTTGAATAGGTATCTAGGAATCTTGATAAATCACCATGGGAGATATCAATTTCTCTTAATAACTCTGAAGTCCGGCTTAATCCTGATTTAGAAGTCCCACTCACCGGTTTATAAAGTAGGAAAGCTAAATCACATCTCACCTTCATCCTATGGTGTTACATGCATATTTAGGCTTGCATATATGTACACTGCCTCAGGCACAAAAAGAAAAAAATAATTAAAAGAAGAAATAAAAGATGTTTCAAGGATATTCAAGAACTAATTTACAGCTCATTCAAAATATCTCCGTCTTAAAGATCTTTTTCCTGCAGCTTCTATTTCTACACATATATTAACATGTGGTGTCCTGCATGTTGCCAAAGCAGATGTAGAATTCCTTGGCTCTTGTCCCATGTCAGACAAAAACTTATACAATGCTATTACTGTGTAATTAAGCCTAACCTGTTATGCTTTATTTCTTATAACTTAAATGTTTTATTTTTCCTACAGATACCACCTGCAGAACAAGGTTGGGAACTGGCATCCCTGAAGATCTGAAATGCAATCTTAAGGTCCTTTGAATATCTGTTGTCTTATTATGGGTCTAGATTTCTCTTTTCATACTCTGCAAACTGTTTAGATGTATATATACTTGAGACAAATACTGAAATTATTAATGAAATCGAGAGGAGGTTGATGGAATTAAGAAAAATGCACCAACCACAAGTTTTGTTGCTTCTAATACATGTCACTTTCAAGAAAAAACATATCATTATGCATATCCAAGCTCAGTCTTTATTCCTGACATGCTGTTAGAGTTTTAAAACCATAAGCAAAAGGGAAATATATATTAAATAAGACCAAAACAACAACAAAAACAACAAACATGAAATAAACTGTTAAAACAATTCAGAAAAATAAAAAACAAATCCCACTCAAAACCAAATCATAAATAGAAAAAGGGTTCAAAGTTTCTCACCACTTAATTTTCTGCTAAAGATGAACTGAATAGATTTTTCCATTTGAATGCAAAGCAATCATAAACTAAGACTTGAATAACAAGCATTCTGCTATGTGAAATTACATGTATCCTTGTAATTATAGTTTGCAAAGAACTCCACGTGATTAAAATCTGAGAACATTAAGAAAATCATTTATGTTTGTCAGATTTATTAAAAAAAACCCCACACCAGCCCTTCTATGATATGACAATTGATTTTTGCCTTGACATTTTCAGAATGGCACAGTGAATATAGGTGCTAAAATATAAATAATAATAAAGTCTTGGTATAGATAATGATATTTTCAACATTTCATTGCAGTTGGAATTCAGCACGATTAACAAACACTAGTCAAATAACACATGTAAGTTATGGTGAATACAGGATACCGAATAAGGTCTTCAATTTTTGTTTTTATTTAATTTTCATATAACTGACTGAATAAATATAGCATTTCAAGTACAGTAATTTTCTACTGGTCAGGTCCCATGAATCTCTAATCCCGCTTGCATACTAGCACCAGTGTCTAAGAAGGAATTGAAATCAGAATCCCATGCGAGCACTCTTATATCCATGGGTTTGAATTATTCTGTCTTTTTAGAGTCAATTAGGTCTTGTTTTAGGGGAAAATGTACATGCATGTGCATTATATTTACCCTTTAGGTAGACAGCCTTGGAAATGGCATGGAAGTGCACACACACATTTTATAAAAGAGTCAGGGGAGGGAACTGAAAGAAATGGGGATTATTCAGTAAAGAGACAATCATAGACAAAGTACAATCATGGATTGTATCATAGACAAAATGTAAAAATTCTTTTGATTTCATTTTTACACCTTTTAGAAAAGCTTCTGATACTCTTTTACAGTATTCTTTCTGGAAAAAACATGTCTAGCATATAGTTACACAAATCCATAATTCTTTAGGTCAGAAATTGGCTTATGGGTTGTGCTCAAAAAGTTATAGTAAATGGGGTGACACCAGGCTGGCAGACAGTCACTAGTGGGGTTCCCCAGGGCTCAATTGTAGGGTCAGTGCTCTTAAATGGTTTTATAAATGGTCCTGACACAGGAATAAAATGTACATTACGTAAGTTTGCTGATGATACTAAAGTAGGAGTAGCTATGGTCTCCTTCCAGGATCAAGAAATTTAACAAAGAGGTATGTCTAGGTAAGAGAGCTGGGCAACCACCACTGTCCTTACCTTGAGTACTGCACGGAGTTTTGGGTGACTCCATATAACAAGGTGCTATGACAGTGTGTTCAGAGGAGAGTGAACAAGATGGTGAAAGGTCTTGAGGGTAAGACTTAGGAGCAGTTGTTGAGATCCCTTGTTTTTTTTTCAAGCTTGGAGACATGTAGGCTGATGACATCAAAGTCTACACATTCCTTCAGGGGTCAGCAGAGAGATAAGTGCTGAACTCCTCTCTCTGGTGACCAGAAATAGGACATGATGAAATGGTATGAAACTATCAGGGGAATTTGAAATTGCACATACAGGAAAACGTTCATCACTGAGAAGGTAGTTGGTCACTTGAAAAGGCTCCCCAGAAAAGTAATCACTGCACCAAGCCAGCCAGAGATCAAGCAGGGTCTGGATAATGCTGTTAGTCTTAGTTCCATTTTAGGTAGACCTGCAAGAGGCAGGAGGAATTAGTGATTATTATGGGTCCATTCCAATTTGATCTTTTTTATAGGTGATCAGGTTTAGTGTGATAGGAAGAGTTTGAAAATAAAATATTGTTAAGAGATTATTATATCTCTTTTTTGATATTTTGTCCTTCTGCTAAATCACCAGCTTCTTGAGTTTCCTTGAGAATCTTAGGAAGATTATTAGCTCACATGCAAGTATCTTACCCTTAAACAGTAATGTGCATAACCAGGAGAGAAGTATGAAAGTAAAGGTAGTGAGTCTGCCTCTTTGTTTATAATATCCTGATTTTGGGGAAGAGGAGCTTTGGATTCTCAGTGAGCTTTATATTATTGGCATATGAACTTGGATTATGAGGAATGTATATATATATATGTGTGTTTATATTTTCTAATAATTATGCTTGCCTATTGAAAATTATTAATGAAGAAGTGAGAAGATAATTTTCTCTTTGATGAACCAATGTAGACAATAAAAATGTACATTACTGACTGATAAAGAATGCAAAAGCCATCATTATCTGGGCTGGAATTTGGTGATCAGGGAATTGGGTGTCTAAGTGAACTTTTGGGAATGTAGATTGTTAGAAACAGTAACTACAAAAACCTAAGAAATACTGCAAGAGCTGGAGGGGAAAGAAGGATAAAATTACACATAGATAAAGGCACAGGAAAAGGGAAGACCTTAGCTGACATCAAGGGGCCATCTCTGCATATTAATTGTAAAACAATCTATGTGTTTTGCAAACATGGCAGCTTAATATAAGTTAGTTGAATCCTATTAAAAATTTCTATTTAAAAGAGTTTCTAGTCTGAAAAACTCTATTACCAGTATTAGAATATTTCCGATCACTGATTATCTCATGTACCATGACAATCTGGATTCTTAGACAATTTTTTCTCATATCTGTCAAATTCCTGCCAGTATAATTTGTCTTGCTGAGGCTGTGAATTAGATATTCTGTAATTATTTTGAAATACTCAGTGGTAACTTTCACAGAACTCTATATTTAAGTTATTAGAATAGGCTTAACTTCAATACTGAAGGTAGTCTGTAGTATTTTCTTTGAAATAACCGTTTCACTAAATAAGAGTCTAATGATTTTCACCATTTTCTTGCCATTTCATAGATGTATGAAGACTAAATGTTTCCCATTTCATATTAAAAAGAGAAAGGTAAAGAGCAATAGGAAGTGGAAAGATATGTCACAAAGTAAAGAAAGAAATACATGGTAGCCCAGAACTGGAATTGAGAAAGCCAGGGTGGGGAAAAATGTATGGGAGCACATTAATGTCTTCAGAAGGAATCTGTAGGGAAAACAAGGTGTAAGTAAAATAAAGGCCTAAGTGTCTTGGAGAAAGAAACAATGACAAAAGCAAAGATAAGGATAGAAGCATGTATTTAGTCAGGATCTAGAATAGACATAATTTAAATAGCATCATCTGATACTACAGAAATCCAGCATTTCTGCAAATCACACCACAAACCCAATTTAAAATCAGTTCCCCAGGATATGCAGTACAACTTCTTTTGGTTTTGGTTTGGGGTGGTTTTTTGGGGGGGTTTTGGGGGTTGTTTTTTTTTTCAATGCATGTTATTTTTCTTGCAGCAGGGAGGAAACAAAAATATAATTAGCATTCTTCAAGGCAGTTCTAAATAGGGTAGTTCAGGAGACATTTCTGTCTGATTCTACAGATCCTTGCCTCAAGCAATACAAGCCTTTAAAATTCTCCCTCTTCCTGAAAGAGAGATTGTTCCACATGTAACAATCTTGTTCAGTAGGCTTACTTAATGTATTTCAGGATTTATGTCACAATGAGTTGAGAAAATGTGGCTGTAATTAATTGTTGTCCTCAATTTTGGATACTAACGAAATGGAAAAGTATTTATGGAACAACTACTGGTATAATGAAAACTTTTGGAAATGAATCCTAAAGACTCCAGAAGTTCAGTTTCTGTAGTTTTCAGATTTTTCTTTTACACAATTTGTTGACTATAAATGCTTACTAAAGGAATCAATATTGTAGGAGATTCTACACTCTAACAGCAGGATATAGCAAGGTTCTATGGTTGGAAACTGAAGTGGTAAAAAAATCCCAAGCCTCTTTCAAAAAAAAAAGAAAATCACAGTCTTAATGTGAGAGTAAATAATTGAAGCATTAAAGATCATAGTGAGCTGTTAAATTTAACCTAGCACTTACAAGTTCTCAGGGGGTGGAAGTTCATATTGGTCCATGCCTTACAATAATGCCTTAGATTTAACAGACTGATTTATGATTTATGATACATTAATGACATAATGAAAAATTATTAAATAAATACAATAAAACAGTGAAAAAGTTCCTGTTGTTTACTAATCGGTGTTTCTGCTGCTACTTCACACTTTGAAAGATATTTTTCCCAGTGCATTTTTCTGACACTGCATAGCGTCATAGCCACGTAAAACAATAGAAATGCTGTGAAGGAAGAGTTTAATTCTCATTCTAATTTAGGAATTGCCAGGTGGTATCAGAGGAAACGTTTACAAAGTTTATAAATAATAATGCATGAGTCACTAATATAAAATTTTACACTTGAACACTTTAGAATAAAAGCTCACCATTTTTTCAGTTTCTCTTGGCAAATGCACTGGAGTAAGTCAAGCAAGTAGTAAAGTGGTATTTAAAAATCCACAAAAAATCCCACCCAAACACCAAAACAACTACATACTTACTTTTCTTTAATGTTTTCTAGCCTACTGAGGCCCATATTTTGGCAGGAAAATGTAGCAGAGCACTTCTATCCTTCCCTCCATGGTCAGTGTCTGGTGGTCATAGAAATGCTAGAAGAGCTTGATCTCATTTATTGATGAAATACAGACATACCGACAACTTTGTAACATGGATAAATGTCTTGAATTGTGACATTTCTATGATTTCTGTCTGTGAAATCTATCTGCCCATATTTTCATCTAGGAGGGATTATTGTACTAAAAATGCATTTCTGTTCTTACCATAAAATGCTCCTGAGATATTAGTTGTTGTCAAACCCTACCTGTTGTCTGCTCTGCACCTTTATTTTGTAATTACCTATTACCTTTCCTGAAATTCACTCCAATATTTGTCTAGCTTTCAAGACATTGTCAAGAGTAAAATAATTTCAAATCTTCTATAGCAGAGCTTGTTAAAACATGTTTTTGACTTTGCAAGAAGGAATTCTCTCCCTTGCTACTAGAGATGCTGTATTAATTGAAACTGGTATTGCCATGCTGTACCTCATATTACAGATAATATATTTGCCTAGGTTGTTTTTAATTTTTAAGAACAATTTCCACTTAGACTATTTATTGATCTCCTTTTTCAAATTTCTTAACATTTTCAAAGTATCATCTGCATTACAGTGTTGATAATTCTAGTAGGCTAAATTCATGAACAAAGAGAAGAATAGAATCTTTCAGAAAAGAATCATATCATATCATATCAAATCATATCATGGTTTTGGTTAGAAGGGACCTTAGAGATCATCTTGTTCCAACCTCACTATATGGATAAGGACACCACCCACAAGACCAGATTGCTCTAGTCTGTCCTTGGTATATTAAAATGTCATATTCTAATAATAGTAGGTAAAATTATCTGGATGCATTCTCAGGTCAAAAAAGCAATATAAATGTAAAAGTTTCCACATCTCATTCTTATGATTTCTATACATATGACTATTTCCTACATCCATACGTATTTGTGATAGCCTGATTTGTAATATGAAAAGCAGATGTTGGCATTGTTCGATAAACAACAATTTGGGATTGCATAACTATTAACTCATTATTTTTCAGACAACACTAACATTATAGGTATTCGTTTTTCCAGATTCTACTTCAATAACAACTAATTGAAGAATAAATAACATTTGCTTTACTGAACAAATTTGCTCTGCCTAACCAATACTGCTGTAAAGAGTGTAGGTAGTAAGGGACTGGCGTCCGGAAGATATCGCGATATACGGGAAGATGGGTCCCCCTCTCCTAATAGCCAGTAGCACTGAGTTTATGATGTAAGCAGACGGATGTGACGTTGTAAACCCAAGCCATAAAAGGCCGTGTTGCATACCAATAAACGCCATTTGCCGTCCACCACATTGGTGTCTGTGAGCAAATGTCCTGAGCGGCCAGGGGTTGGGCTTAGAGTTGTTAAAGTTGGTCGCTGTGCTGTTCCTGAACCAGGTCGCCTTGCCATTAAAGGCAACAAGTGGTG
>VXBZ01009734.1:0-59827 GCA_013399135.1 Heliornis fulica
CAGCTAGAAATCCTTCCACACAGGTGATGAATGTCAGTATTACCTTTCAGCTTTAGAAGCGGGGAAAGAAGCTTCTAGGACATGTCAGAAATGACAGTATAGTGTTCGTACCTTGAGTTTCTTCGTTCTGTGCTGACAGAAAGGACTGTCATGGTCTTCTACTTCCCACTCACTGTGTTCCCACTGTGGAGTCACTAAACTGCATGCCTGGCTGAGCAGTTCTTAAGCTTGCTTTTTTTTGGTCAACGTGTGTTTATCTCCTCAGATACCTTTTGAGTCCACTTAGCTCTAATTTAGTTTGAAAAAGGAGCTGTCAAACATTAATATTGCTTCTGCAACATCTGTTAAATGTGGAGGCCTGGCAGAAGTTCATTCAATAGCCAGAGGACAGAATGCTGTAGTGTCTGTTTACAGCTCACAGCTCACAGCACCACCTGGCACCAGGTGGTGCCAGGTAGCTTTCTTAAGCTCCATCCAAGCCTCAGGGGTGTCAGTACCAGGAGCCAAGCCTAGTTGCAGTGCATCCACCACCAAGGAGATGCGCCTCCCTTTTGTCTGTGTGCTGCCAAGATCCAGGCAATAGTGTTGCCAGTGAGCCTGACTCCTGCTTTACCCAGAAAGGAGCAATGTGTTCTTCAGGCTGGCTGAAAAATACCGATCCTGCAAAAGTCCATATGATAGGTCATGTTTTCATTTGAGCCCAGAGGTGAGGAATTGTCTGTGGCATTGCTGACCCCGAGTGGGGAACTCTTTCCATAGGCAGTTCCAGAGGACTGCAAGTCCGGGTTTAGCTCTCTTCACGGGTTCCAGGGTGTTTCCTAAATCCAAAGAGGCAAGGCCTGCAGTCATGCTCAGGGCTCCATGCCCCAGCCCTGGCTGGTGTACAGGCGGGAGGGGGGCTGCGCTCTGCTCCCCACCGGTTGCACGGGTGAGCGGTTAAGCACCATGGACAGGGGTCGCCAAGGACAGCAATCCCGCTGTTGCTGCGGGCTGCTGGATTGTACAGCCCAGTACAGGCAGGCTTTCACGGCACGGGTGGTCAACGCCACCGTGCCACTGTCTTTATCTGTGTGGTGGCTGCCGTGGGCCCTGGTTCTGAGACTGCACGGTCATGACACGGAGTAATTTAACCTGCAGTTGTTGAGCAGTGTGTGCATGGTACCAGCTGCAGGAATAAAAGATGAGCTGGGAATACCACTTGGGAAGTCTGCTTTCTGTAGCTAATGGAATGGTAAGGATGGGCCAAGAGTGGTGACTGCTATTCCTATGCAAAATTCATGTCACCTACTTGAGAGCATCAGCTCCAGTATGTTTAGTGTTTTACCTTGGGTTTTGTTTAAAGATACCAAAATACTCAATGTTCTGAAAAGACAGGATATATCTTATGTGCTGCCTAAAAACATTTTTCTTCCACATGGAGGAATTTTAAAGAGGAATCTTAAGAGGAGCCCAGCTTCTGATTTTTGATGGGATTTGGTTATCAGCACCTCCTGTAGTTCCAGATGAAGTGAAGTGGCTTTCCTAAAATTATACAGGCAAAGCATGGTAAAATTGGGAATAGACCTTGTCTCACAGTGAGCTCAGACAACCTACCAAGTCCTAACCCCTTTCTCTCACCTTCTGTTGCAGCTCTGTGTGCGCTATTTTCTCCATCCAGTAAACATGTCATGGCAAACATTACTACCCGGCTAAGTCCCAGATGCATGGGTCTTGTTGGTCTAAATATATCATCTAAGTTTGAATTGTCTTTTCTTAGGGACAGAAAGCGGACTCGAGAGTTTATAGAATCAGATTTTTCAGAAAGGTAAGCATTAGTGAACACACATATATTATGTATATGCTTATACCTGGCTGGCTTCTTCAGATTTGCCCTTCAGGGAGCTGGGTGTTGTCACTCCTCCATGTAGCAGCTATGTTGTATGTCATTCTTTGTAGTTGTAATTCGTTACTCTTTGCTTTATCACTTCCTGTTAAATACATCAGCTGTTACAGCTGGTACTGGGAGTTGTAAGAAAGCAAACAAACAGCTTCAGAAACAGGGCTGTTGTAGTGTTCAGGGGGACCTATACTTGTAAAAAGATTATATTTTCCTTTGCTTCCAAAACTTGCTTGAATGCAAGTCAGGGTGGTTTCATGCATTTACCTGTCCCAGGTTGCTGAAAGTGAGCAACTGCACAGGGGTGAGGAGTGCTGGGTTGTTAAAATCTCTGGTCTTCTTTCTGTTCTTTCTTCCTTCCAGTGTTCTGCTTAAATACATTAAAGTTTTGAAAATCATTCTTGTATTTTAATGTTTTCTGTACCTTTTTACTGTTGACAGAACTAAGCTTTTTTTTCTCTAAAGTAATAATCTCCCTGAAACATGTAAAACTGTAATTAAAAAAATACAAAAACAAAACCAAAAAACCATCACACAGCTGAACTTTGTAAAAGGCTTCAGTTAAAATATGCCTCCAAATCTAGCTTGTGTGATAAAACCAATTCCTCCTGGCTTTTCCCTTCACCACTATCTAAGCTTTTGATTTTCTAGAGGAAGAAAGTGAATGGAAAATAACCCTGACAGTTGCCAGTTATTAATTTGGAACCATAAACCAATTAATATGTACTTGCTCTCCACAAAAGAGATTGTTGTGTCTCCGTGTGAACTGCAGTGGCACAACTGCTACACGTGTTCCTCAGGGGAGTGAGCGGGTGTCTGGGCCTTACCACGAGAGTTCGGCGTAGCTCTGGCTGCCGGGCACGTAACCACCCTGTGAGGTTGCCCCTTTGGTTGGTTGCTCTTTTCTGAATCTACCTGGAGGTGAATTACAACTCCATTTTTGTAAGCATTTGCCCAGCAGTGGGTTCCAGTCGGTGTCCCAATGTAGAAATCACCGAGCAAGGGGAAGGGGCTCCAGGGTTCTGCTGATACGTAACAGAACGTGACACTGATTCAACAGAACAGTTTCATTTTTCATTCAGTAGCGCCTGTTCCGAGGCCTGACTCACACTACAGAACATGAGATTCTTCCTTTGCAACAAAGTACATGAAACATTTTGCTTTGCAGCTTATTGTATTTGATGTATGAAAATAATTACTCTTTTCCTTCCAGTAAGAGAAGCAAGAAAGGAGATAAAAATGGGAAGGGTCTGAGACATTTTTCAATGAAAGTCTGTGAAAAAGTTCAGCGTAAAGGAACAACTTCATACAATGAAGTTGCTGATGAGCTGGTATCAGAATTCACAAATTCTAACAGCCACCTGGCTACAGATTCAGTAAGTATACATGGCTTGAAATTTGTTACATCATCACAAAATTGCCTGGTTTATCATGGAACTCTGTCCCTTCTGTTTCTGCAGTGTTCTGCCACACTCCATACTTTCCTTCACTCACATATTTCCCAAACAGAAAGACTTCCCCTCTGATATTTAAAACTACAGAATTACAACAAAGAATTGAACTCCCTCTAGATTATAAACAAAATGGAGACGTCTGCCAAAAGAATTCCCTTCAAAAACAGACTGCTCTGGTCTTGTCAGGCTTTTCAGCTGTAACAGGCTTGCCATGGTGGGGATTCCCTGCACGGAGGCTCCAAGCAGGTCTGAAGGTTCCACTTGCAACCAAACACGCGCATGGGGGATGCAGGTAGTAGCACGGATGAAGGTGGCACGTTCGAATACCGCTCTGACTTGAACCGCCGTTCAGTTCTGGTTGTCTCCTTCGTGAATTCTTCTGTTGTAATTAATGCTGCGTTGTTTTCCTAGCAGGCTTACGATCAGAAAAATATTAGACGGAGAGTTTACGATGCTCTTAATGTCCTGATGGCGATGAATATCATTTCAAAGGAAAAGAAGGAAATCAGATGGATTGGCCTTCCTACAAACTCAGCTCAGGAATGTCAGAATCTAGAGGTAAGGTGGGAATAAGGATGGCAAGTTCATTATGGTTCGCAGGCTATGCAGATGTATAACTTTAGGGGAGAGGGTTTTTTCCCCTCATTTTGAACCTGACTGTGCAAGGATCAACCACTATAAAATACAACCTTTTATAGTTGAATAAATTGAAATTATTTGTTTATATATGCTTAGTTCCATTTTATTAGTATGCATTACATGAAGTTTAAAAAAAAACCCAACTGTTCACCTTACAACAATGGGGGCTGGATTAAATCAAGAATTACTTTTAAGATTCAAGTACCCTGAATTTTCCAGAGGAAAGTGAGAGGAATTTACAGTGCAGTTATACCTAGAAAATGGTCTAAATCTGAAAGGACACACATTTTTTATTTATTGTCTGCTCTTGGAAATGCCATTCAGAGGAAATTAAATTCAAAATTAATTCCTGCTAGAATGTCAAGTACTAGTTATGAAATGGGAGGGGAAAAATTGAGGTTTTACTTTTTGGATATTTCCACTATTCTTCCAGCAGGCTAAGAGTTACCATGTTTTTGCAGGGCTGCCAGGATTTACATGCACAAATGTTGCTTGACCTTCAGGCCAAATGAGCTATAAATAAAGAGCACAAGTTACCATATTTGCTGCAGAGCACTGTACTGGCTGGAAATGCCTCTCCATATGTATTGTAGTCGTGATGCTTGTGACATGAAATACCGTAGTGGGGGGTGTGTGGGAGGTGCCTCTCCAGTGCAGAACAGTTTTGTTGTGCAGGTTTATTTACATCCATTGCCTTTACAGATGAGGTAAGAAAGAAAGATTTTAGTGGTGGTGTCCATTACAGCAGCTCGGAAAACAGACCTGCCCGAGGAGCATGCGCACGCTCGCTCGTTACGCACCAGGCTGGGTTTGTGTTCGTTAAGGATAATGTCTCTCTCAGACACCTCGTGTGCACGCACTGCGTTCAGAAGAGCCTGCTGTTCCACACACAACTCGATTCCAGTGCCGTCCCCAAGTGACCACGTGCGATTCACTCTTCCAGGCTCAGCTGCCGAAAGGGGAGCCAGGCCTATTTGCCTGAAGTGTTGCTTCCTGTGACAGACAGAAAAGAATAGAAAATAAAGCTGCATTTTCACAGTGTGAAAATCAGAATTAATTTTGCTTTTAAAGCTGTATAAAGTGCCAACTTACAGTGTAATTCCATAATAAGATTAGCAGTATAAACAGGGGAAATCAGTACAAAAAAGGTTGCTACATAGAAACTGCATCTAAATTCTATCTGTACTGTTTCCTGGGGTGAAGAGTTACAGATCTGCCCCAGTAAAGACAGCCTCTGAAGGAAGCATTTTAAACACTGGTGTGTTTTAAACATTTTGTAAACACATTAACCATTAGCATTTTAAACATTACACCTGCAACGCTGTCAATAAAGGGGGGGTTAGGCCAGCTGAGTGTGTGAAGACTGCATCATTTAGTTTCAGAGCTTGAATGAAAGGCAATGGGGGTTTAGTTCTAATATTTTTGGAAACAGTGATACAGTGCCAACACCAGCTGGGTGACAAGGAAAAAATACCTTTTAAACATGATGAATACTCTCCAATTCTTTAGTGTTACCCTTGAACACTACTCAAGATACTGTTGGTTGTCCCTGGGGTGTCAGTAGGCATCCAGCACTGTTGCTGTTCCATATATCACTCACCGAGACCGACAACAGCTTTGTCCCATCAACTAGTGCAAGAAATGGAGTCTGTGCTCATGCAGAAAATGTTACCTCTGCCCCCTCTTTGTGGCTGAAATCTTGTTAGATTAATGAGTGTCAAATGAGTAGTCCAAGCACAAATGGAGGTCATGGAAAGATGCAGATGGTGGTCCTAAGCCCAGTCTCCACACACTTAAGTCTAGTGGCCCAAAGCTGGGAGAACAGTGGAAGGGATGGACACAATTCCAGGAGTGTAGGGCAGGAGGGAAAAAGCCCAAACCAAACCAGAAAGCACTCGCCAAGCAAGGGTTTGATGCTAATTTGCGTTCAGTTCACAATACAAAAGAGGAGGAGTGGCTGGGGAATTACAGAGTCTCTTGTAATAATTGATCCTTTACTGAAGTTAAAATTGCTGAGAAAGAAATGACATTGGTCAGAGCTGTTTTATGGAGAGACTGGTGTGGCTGTGCAGTTAGTCTGAAAGCGAAGAGGAGATGCGTCGAGGGGGCTGCGAAGACTTGTGCGATTGAAGTGCCCACGCCGTGGTGTTCAGCACGCTGTGGATCGTAGCGGTGCTAGCACACTGTGTTCTAAAGCCTCTTCACACTGCCACAATGGGACACACAAGGTATCCAAGTAATTATCCTGATGCATTTGCATTTATATTTGAAGATAGAAAAACAGAAGCGGATTGAAAGGATAAAACAGAAGCGAGCCCAACTGCAAGAACTGCTGCTGCAGGTAGGTTTTAATTTTTTTCAATTACTTTTTTTTCTATAAATTAAATTATCAAGTGCAAATCTGATGTGTTACAACTTCTGAAATTCTTTCTAGATTAATTTAGCAGCTGTGGTGTACTAGGGAGAAAAGTTACACACTTGTGAACTTTCTGGATTCTAGTAGGAGGACCTGTTCCCTCGCTTTCTGGTTCATTTTTACCTACTGTAAAATGGGGTGCTGCATCTGCCTGTCCCCAGGCTTTTCTCAGTGTTCTGCTGAAGCTTTCTCAATAGTAGTGGGGACAGGAACAGCTTGGACATCCCCTCTGTACACCAGTTGCCCCAAAGTTACTCTCCCCAAGTAGTTCTTACTGGAAGTTTTCTCTTTGTTTCTAAGCTATGAAATTTACATACAACTGACCTTGTGTAAATACCTACAGAATTGTTTAGGGACTTACAGACGTTTCTGGATCCCAAGAATGGGAGGCTGGCAAATCCAGTTCCTTGACATTCTGACATGCCCCTTTGAGATGACTGGAGTTTTGGCTTTGCCTGCAGAGATCTATTTCAAATGCATCAATGCTTATAAAAAACATTTTATGAATACAGTTATGAACATTCTTAATTGGTTTGGACTGTACAAGTTTCAGTAATTCAAGTGCAATCAAACTTTTTTTTCATGAGTTTACAGGCAATAGAGCTAGTTTCTTTATCCTGGCGCAGCTATATTGACACAATGTCACGTAATGAGACAGACCCTGAAACTTGTAAATATCTCATACTTCCCCTTTTTTCCTCCCCAACTACTGTTTCTCTACTTTGGACACAATTCTGATTCTGTACATCTGATCTAATAAAGCAGCAGCTTCTCTAAGAGTAACTTGACATCATCCTGGTGAAAATAAGACATCTCAGGCCTTCCTAACTAGTAGTCTGAAAATGACAGACTCCCTTACTATCTACAGCTGTCATTATTTCCTTGATTATGTTCATTGTCAAATGGTTTTCCAGTCCTTTGGGATTCTGTCTGTCTGTCTTCCCCTTCAGTGGAATAAGTAGTGCTTCAGGGTGGGTAAGTACACTGACTTCAGACCCCTCAAATAACATTGCCTGAAACAGTGTTCTCTTACATATGCCATCAGATACAAGAATCCAGTGGAGAGAGAATGGTGTCACAAACACCTGTTTGTGTTTGTGACTAAAATTCCAAGGAGAATTTTAGAACTGTTTTGAGAGAAAAGAAGGAGGTGGATAAGAAAGGGAAGAGTATATGGGTCACAGGAAGCGGGGAGTGCTGTACTTTCTGTGAACTTTTGTTTTGGTGTAACTAGCTCCTAGTCTGAGGTAATTTTACATGTACAGTAACAGAGAAGAGCTCCAACTCCAGTGCCTTTTCAAAAGGAGTGGAGAACCATTCTCCACCAAGCTTTATGGCTGCTTTGGTGTTTCTTCTCCCTAGGGGTTAGGAGGAGGGCATAGCCTTGAGGATATGCGGGAAACAATTGTGTTCCTAGTGAGCCTCACTAGTGTGAAGAGATGGCAGGCCACAACTAGTGATAGAAAATCACTGGAGTTATTGAAAGTTACTAAATAAGAGCTATGACATTCCACATCCTGGAAACATTGATCTCTTCTCTTGTACTGTCAGTGATAGTTTTTCTTTCTTTCATTCCATAGCAAATAGCATTCAAAAACTTGGTCCAAAGAAATCAGCAAAATGAACAACAAAACCAAGGCCCTCCAGCTCTGAATTCAACCATACAGCTGCCTTTCTTGATAGTCAACACGAGCAAAAGAACAGTTATAGACTGCAGCATATCAAGCGATAAGTGAGTGTTTATGGAATCCTTTTTTTTTTTTCTTTGCAGACTGGAATTTTTTGTTTACTCGAATGTTTAAGTTTGCTTCTGTCACTACAGGAGGTTGGATTTGTTTTTTAATATTTAATGCAACTGGTGTAGTAATAGGAACAAGTTATCAACGTTGTCTTACAATCACTAGTTAAGATAGGCTGAGTCGCTGTTAGACCAGGCACTTCAGAGTGATGTTCCCTGCACAGGAGAAAGAACAGAATGAACTGACATACTGGGACAGCAGTAGCTTTTAATGAACCATGGGGTTGTGCTTCTGAACTCCTTTTCCTCATATGCCATAAATGTACCAAGTCAGAAACACAAGGTGATCCACGGAACACAAAATAACATCCTAGGGGTGATAACAGCAACTTCAAAAGGGTCTTTTATCAGCTAAAAGGTTGCACTTAGCTCTTTGAAGGAAAAGGAAGGAGATTATATAGAAATTGGAAATACTGTCTTTGTAAGCAAACTGCTATAATCACACTCCTATACTAATCTGAAATTCTTCAGCTTAGGTACTTCTGGGTGCTTATGCTCTTTAGCCTGTGAAAATATGGCTGAAAGTATGAGGTACTGTTACATTAAATGTTAATCAGATCACAACTAGTTTATTAGCTGAAAATTGGCTTTGCTTTTTAATGCTGTAGGTTACAGATTCCACTCTGTGGTATACAAAACCCATATTGAACTTCAAGTCAATTAGCACACAGGAAAAATTGTCTCTAGTAACCTAAGGACCAACACAAATCAAAGCAATACTACTACAAGTTGGTTTTTTGCAGAAAATTTGACTGAAGTTGAATATCCATTCTCTGACAAGCATTTGGAATCCCCATCAGCTATGCAGCTCAGCAAGTTGGGGGATTTTAGGATCAATATTGATTTAGCTTAACTATACCCTTCTGTTACAGGCATACTACACTTTTAAACAGTGCTTCTATATTTAGGTTTGAAGTTGTTAACAAGGTGAATAATTTCATACTGGAACTCCTGAGCTGCTGCTTTGAAGCTGTCAGAGATGGAACTGGTGTTTGGGATCTAGAGAAGTGTAACATGCTTCTACCACATAAGAAAGAGAACACTACTACTAAAAATGAGCACCAGAAAATTATTTACAGTTGCTGGTATTTCAGTTTATGTAGCCTGGCTTCACTCTTGCTGTCAGCTGGGGATCATTATGGTGCAACCCAAATTCAACAAGCTTTCTGCTGTGGATATTATTTGTGCAACTGATTCATGGCTGCAGCATCACATGGGAAAACACAGGAGAAGGGAGCCAGGAACTGCCAGTGGTTAAACGTGTTACATGTGTAATATTAATGCTTGAACAGTTGATGTGGGAACGAAGGCAGCTGGCAAAAGCCAGCGCTCGGTTTGGAGAACTCAGACTCTGTGGCGGCTTAGTGGAGAGTATGTACCCTGCCCAGCCCCACTGCTGGTCAGGTGTGCACCTGCCCTTGGCTTCAGTGCCAGCTAAGGAACTGCTGGCGTAACGGGCTTCCATCTTCCTTTCTTTTCCCAACTACATATACAATGCTATATGTTAGAGAGGGCTTGCAGGAAGTAGGCTTTTCTATTCTGAGAGAAAGAATAGCCTGCAGGAGCAGACAATCCAGGTGAAATTCAGTGCTGAGCAAATTTGTGCTTGCCTGGAGAGGGACAGGAGCTGCACCCCAGCCTTGCGTAGCCCGTGTGGCCCCTGGGCCTGGCTTTTAGCATGGAATAGTAAGATGGCAGCCGAGTAGCTCATGCTGTGAGATCAGAAGTTGATTTCTCAGAAATAGCCAAACCAATGCTGGGAATTGTTAGGAAAACCAGTAAGAAATATGATGTAAAACTAGGCATTTATAGAGATTTTATATCTATCTGACATACTCTATGCTGTCTTGTGAAGCGTTTAGCATCATGGGGAGACAGACAGGCACAGGAGGGCAGCCAGGCTGCCTGAAGCCATGAAAAGGCTTTCACAGAAACAACAGAGGGACTCCAGAAGGAGATCCACAGTGGATTCACAGGTGTCCTTAAATCATGGAGGACACGGAGGATGTGCGTAAAGACCAGCTATACACAGTTACATGTTAAAGTTAAGAGACTAAGATACCTGGTGACAAGTTTTAGACAAAAATAGTTATGTAAGTGCTTTTGTAACAGTCTGTGCACAACAGCAGTTGATGGTGTTTGCTTCAGCAGTGGGTCATGCCGAGTCCCTGAAAGAAAACCTCAGATAGCTACTAACAGCAATGCTAGAAGAAGGGCTTCCTTCAGGCTCTGCAGGTTGCTAGAAACTATAATGGAGAAACACTACTGTAAGTACCTGTGTTTGGAAACTTGCTGGGGGATGGGGAAAAGAGTTAGCCCCCCTTTCTAGCATCCAGTATTTGACCACAACACATGGGAGGAGAAATGCAGAGCTATCAATAAATACAGCCTTTAATACCTACCCTGTACCATAAAAGCTGAAAACAGTTACCAGTTACCTACACAGCTTTCTGGTAGTAACTTGGTAACTGACACTGGTCTCCCATCTGCAGTTGTGTGACTGCAGCTGCACCAGACTAGGTAGCAGGAATGTAACTGTACCAATTAAAGGTATGGGGACACATCATATATTTCTCCTTTTAACATAGTGCTTCAGTTAATATAGCTGCATAAATAATAGGTTTTACAAGTAAAGCTGTATGAGTCACAAAAGAAATTATATCTGTAACTGACAAATACACCTAGTACAAAGCCTGTAGATTTCTAGGTGAAAATTTTGTATATAGCAGAAAAAATGACATTTTTCAAACTTACTGGATCGGGTATAAGAAAATGAGTATTAAAAAAAATAACTAAGAAAACCCACACAAGAGATGAAGCTAACCCAGCAGCAGGTTATCTTTTAAAGATCATGTGGGTGGGTGCCTTTTCCAGGGAAAAAGCAGAAAAATAGGTAGTGGGAACTAAGCTCTGGAGCAGTGCTGCCCAGGCTTTTAACAGCCTGTGATCATAGCAGAAGGCCAGTCTAGATGCCTTTGCTTTTCTTACAGTAAGTTTATATCACTATTTCCACCTCTGTATGAAAGGAAAAACAGGATGAGAGCCCTGCCATGGGAGTGGTAGATTGTGAACACACAGGAGTTCAGGGTGCTTTGCTCACTGCAGCCAAATGTGTCCAGAAATGCAAGTTAGACCAAGGTAAATAGGTCAGTTCACAGGAGGAGTGTTGCACGTTAGAACACAAAGTGAAATGTAAAAGAAGCAGAACCAAAATTGTTTCTTTGGTGGCAAGGCAGCAGGTGACCTTTAAAAGTACTGGATTTACTACAAGTGAAGGCTCATGTTTAGCAAGGCCTCCCTCTTTCTCTTTGAATCTGTTTAATGAGATAGAAAATGTTACTTTCTTCCTGCAGTGGTGAAGTTTCTTTAATTGAGAAAGTGCCATTTTCAGCCCCGCTGAAACATGTCAGTCACAGCAGTGAAAAGCCATTGTCTTGACTTTCTTTCTTCTTCCTTAAGGCCCCTCTGCAGATAATAAAGAATCTAGATATTTACCTCAGCACATACAAAAAAAAAACCAAAAAACCAAAAACTAAGAAGGCAAAAGAAAGCAGAGCTGTTTGTTGTCTTCTCAAAACCATCTCACTTTGACTTTCACATGCAGATTTGATTACCTCTTTAATTTCGACAACACTTTTGAGATTCACGACGACAGTGAGGTGCTGAAGAGAATGGGCATGTCCTTTGGGCTTGAGGCAGGCACCTGCTCAGCTGAGGACCTCAGAACCGCGAAATCACTGGTGCCAAAAGCCTTAGAAGGCTACATCACAGGTGAGTTAGATGAGAGCCCTAAATACTGTTCCTGATGAACTCCACAGCAGCAGCTAACTGAATCAAATTTAGTGGTAACATAGCATTTGAAGTTATATGGGAGCCAGCAGGTTTGGTACCTAATAAACAAGTTGTTTTACAGTTAATTTGGGGAGGTTTGTCATAGTTTTACTGTAAACTTAGTCCACAGATTTATACCAACACGCTCCTGACTCAGCTGCATTATGAAGAAAATACTTTTGAATGGCTAACTTGACATTAAGAACAAATTTTCCTGGGTTAGTATTAATTCTGAGTCACTGTGGATGTGAGAAGGAGCGAAGTGGAGGAGGAAAGGGAAGGAAGAAGAGCATGTTGAACTGGTTGGATGCAATCCATGGGTGACCCAGCTGCATTCACCCGTTGCTGGGCCCGAGGCAGGTGAGCTGTCTGTGCAGACATGCCCAGTGCAGGTGGAGGTGAGCTCTCCTGGATGCAGCCATTGTGCACCTCGAGCGGTACTCGAGCAGTGCCACCGCAGGACTGAGGCGCTCTGAAGAAAGGCAGAGGTTCCAGAGAGTGCCAGGACAGGTGTCCCATGCAGAGCCTTTCACCTCCCCACGTCACACTGTTCAAACAGGTCACACTTAAACAGACTCAGACCTGGATCTCCTCCAGTGTTGCCTCACTGCATTAGAGGTGCTAAAATTTGTAATTGCTTCCTTTAGTTATTGTCAGGCTGCATTCCTCTTCCTGCTGTACCCAGAGATTAAACATGGCTCAGCTTTTCCCCAAGTTCTGGAGGGACTTCAACTGTAAAGGAAGCTTTATGGAATGAACTGCTGTACACAGACATTTCTGAGGAAAGGGGAACAAAGCTCATGCCCTGACCTTTCTGAGACTAATTCTCTTCCATTCTCAACACCTATTCCTTATGTTAGGAACTTTTAAATGCCAGCTTGAAATTAAAAATGCTATTTTGTTTTGGTAAGAAAAATAGTTAAGTAGTCAGGAAGCCGAGCATGGGGTTTTATATTCTTGATTTTATTGTGGGATAGAATTAAGAATTAAACAGTTTCTTAAAATGTGTGATGTCAGAACAGTGCTGGACATAAATCAGAATTCAGTTATATTCACTAAGATTAGTACATTTTAAATGACTTAACATTTCAGACTACATCAAATATACTTATGTTTATCCACACTTGTGTTTTTTAAGAGAATAGGGTTTTCTGTACATATGCAAAAGCCTCTGTCCTAACACTATTTACTGAGTAAAAACATTGCTTTTCAAGATGAAGCAATAAAACTACAAGTCAATTTAGCCTTGGCAGTATTCAGTCATTGTTCTTACACTGCAGAAGTAGCAAACCAGCTCCTCACTGTTTTCTAGAATTCATGGAACTTCCACAGTGACCACACTTTTAAGTAAACTGGCTTCAAATACCACTAGAAAAGAAAAGCAAGTCAAGGTCTCTGCATCTGTGAAGCTTCCATCAGCCTTACATGTAAAATCCATGCTTTCCTTCACCTTGCTCTTCACAAGGAATAGGTGTTATCCCCAACTGTGAGTAAAGTGCAGGACTGCTAGCAGTGACTTGTTACTTTTCTGGAACATTAAGCATGTAGGCACAGGTACACCCCTTCAAAAGACCAGGAAACAAGAGAGTGATATATCTGTAATCCACTTTATTAACCTAACCCAGTGCAGTCATTCCAGCAGAGACAGGAGGAGACTGTCAGAACATGTTCTCTGTAAAAACAGACCTGCATTTACAGCAGGCTTAATGAAAGCCACCCAGCTATGGCCATGTTCACCTATTCTCTGTTCCATACTTTTAGGTCTCTAAAGCTGCCACTTAGTAATGTTTTCCGTGGTTCCAGAGACTGCTGGCAGGAACATCACTCTCTGGTAGCCTTGCTTTGCAACATGTTGGTTACTCTGCTGACAAGTCCCCCCAGCACCAAGCAGTGTAGCCTGTGGATCCCAAGGGATGGTGACCCAACATACGAGGCTGTGACAACCTGTCGTAACGGTCCCTGGGTTAGGCAGTGCACGGTCAGATCACAAGCCAAGGCTTAACACCATAAGGACAAGTGAGAAAGCATATGTAACACACACCTTTAGTAACTGATCTCACCTACTGTTACAGAGCAATTCTAGATAAAATAGGGGTAGTACAATCCATTTCACTACCATCCTGCTGTGCAGAACAGAGGGTTTTCTCTCTCCTTAGGCACAGAAAGTAATTGTAAGGACTGTCCTGATTTAAAGCATCCAGGTGGAACCACATGCAAGCACTGTGAGAAAGAACTAGAAGTCCTGATGGAAACTTTAGTTTGATTTTAACTTCATGTTGAGAGGGAATTTGTATATGTCGGTGGAAACACCTTATCTAAGAAACAGATTTAAACCAACTCTAAAATACAATTCTCTAAGTGAAATTGGGTCAGTGGACTTGTTTGCTGATTCTGTTGGCAGAAATACATGTAACTGGAAAGAACTGACAAGCAGAACTTGTCAGGGAATGTGAAAACAGGTACTGCGAGGGCTGTAACTAGCTAACCTGTTAGCCCTCCTTCACAGGGCTTGTCACAGATCACTTTGAGGAATTCAGCACTATTGCAAGACCACTTCAATCTTAAAATTTCTTATCTCTAGGGAAGAAACTGACATGCACCTCACATGTTAAGCATACAACAGGCTGTCCCTTTCATACTCTTGACATGACCTTTGATATTACCTATTCATGTCCACAGCTGATTGCTGTCTCTATTCAGTGTCAGTGGGATTAGGAGGCTGCCTTACAGCCAGCTCTGAGATCACCAGACCCCCTTTGGCCATCAGAACTTGCACACGTGAAACGCACCCTGCCTTGGTGGCTTCACTGCACTATCTCCTCTCCTGACAAGAACAGTTCATTCACAACCTCACAAAGCACAACTGCAAAGGCATTCAGAGCTCTTGGGGCATTTTATAGTTACAGGGTAGAGTTTCTTAGAAATAACCATGGTTCAGAGTGTGTGTGTGTGAGTGCAGGGCCTAACACACCCAGCGACTCTGGGTTGTGTCATCTTGATTAAACAAGGCTGGTCTACCGAATAACATCAACTCGAGCTACCAGCACCTTCCCTGTGAACCTCGACCAGGAGATCACAACTGCCGAGAGAATCCAAAGCTTGATTGTGACGGGAAGAAAAAATAAGTATCATAAATACAGTTATGCTTTCTTCTAGATATGTCTGCAGGATTTTCATGGATAAACAAAGGATTACTTTCAAGTTCAGCACAAGCAGTTTCACATCTGGAGGTAGCAGGAGGCACTTCTGATGTTAAGCCGAGGTACATAAAATAATTATTTTATTCAAAGATGGTGATATGTGCTTATGGTACTTCCAGTAACCTATCTGATACCATTTCCATGCAGGAGACGAGGTTTTCTACTTTGAACTATGAACATACTATTTTGTGTCTGTCTCAAGAGAACAGAATCATGTCCAAGCCCTTATAAAGGCAGAATCTCCCTGATTAACCTTAAATTCCTACCTGGGCATGGACTACGAACAGGGAATGTCATGTGGAAAAGCACCTAATACTACTGCTGAGTAACTCCAAAAATTGGTGTCTAAATGAACTATTACTCCTACCAAAAAAAATCCCCTCAACAAGCACACTTTGCTTGGAGCTTACCTGTATTTTAAAAAAATGAGGGGGGATTATGCTGGAATAGATTTTTCTCCTCATGGTATTTAATGGTTTCTTCTCATATTGCAACCATCCCTGTGTATTGACAAAACTGTGATGGATTTATTATTCTTCAGGCTTTTTTTTTTTTTTCTTGAGCAATTCTACTGACTGGGGAGGGGGATGCTGACAAATACTTTTTTTTTTTAATGAGACTTTCCAACATTTTTGCTGTTTCCATAACTATGAGCTGTGCAGAATTCTAATGCTTTTGGGTTTTTTTCTGGTCAGTAGCATTTCTGTAAAGGAACAGCTGAGGCCAAAAAGCAAGCTCCAAATGTCATGAGAACTCCTCTAAGCTTCACCGTTTTTGTTTTGGTAGTGAGAATCCAGGGTTGTGTCTGGATGCTGAAGTGGCCTTAGCAACTGGGCAGTTTCTTGCCCCTAGCAGTCAGCAGTCCAGCAGTGCAACATCACGCTACTCTGAGTCACGGGGAGAAACTCCATGCTCATTCAACGATGAAGATGAAGAGGATGAAGATGAGGATTCTTCCTCCCCAGAATAAGGACAGTGGAAATTGAATATACAAAATGCTGCTCAAATATTCTTAATGGGAGCTCCTGTTTGGAATTTTAGTGTCTTGCCTTGGTTTGCATTGTGTTCAGTGAAGCACAACAGAAGCTTCCAAACAAATCCATGCATAGCTAAAATTGCAAACTTCCCTCAACTGAACACAGAGTGACATGTGGGCATGGAGCAAAGTGGTTATCAACTATAACCAAGGAGAAGAAGAGACCTTGGAGATTTGGCATCAAGTTCCTATTTTCCGTTTTGGGACATTCCACCTCAAGTCTCTCTCTTACCCTTATCTTTACTAGATGGAGAAGAACACAGAGGCAGTCAGCACATGCCAACTCTTGTGTTGTCTTTCAGCTGTGCTACCTTTAGAGGAAGGGCGAGAGAGCACGTGCAAATGCGCTAAAGTAGCTATTTAAAACTGTCTTATATGAAAGTTGTTCTAGGGAAAAGGGGCTGGTAGAATGTTTGCTTTTTTCTGTTCAACTGGCTGTATAGAAGATTCTTAAAGTAATATAAATTGCAAGTTATTAAATGCATCTTGAAATAGTTTAAATCCATTTTAGATACTCTAAAAGTAACATTAGTATCTCTTTTGAACAGTTCCTATATTCATTTATACCACAAGCCTAATTTATTACAGGTGATTATTCCTAGCCATTATTAAACAGTCGGGACAATAAAAACAGCAGCACTCCCTGCACCAGCTTTTCAAGGGGGAAAAAAGAAAAAAAAAAAGGTTTTTAAAATGTATTTCTAGATTATAGTCCATCCAGTATAGCTTTTCCTTTACTGTTCTTTGTATACCCTTTGCTTTTACAGCATGTGGTGGTTGGTTTTTTTAAGAAGGCCTTTATGTGAAGGACCTCAGGCAGCATGTTTCCAGGCAGTATTTTCAGAGTCAGCGTGGGCAGGTTACATAACTCTTCAAGTCATAGGTTGAAGGTCCTAGTAAAAATCCAATTTTCAACATTTCATGGTTTGCATTCTAGTCAGCTTGGATTATGATAGACTTTATCAGTAACTTGATGCATCTTTGGAAAATAGTAATATTGAATCACTTCTTAAAATAACCTTTGGCTAAAGTTACATGACCTGCTAAACCAGACAGCTCCATAGCTAACCTCTCATCCAATCATAAAGGCCTTTTTTAAAAAACTGAGTAACAGAGCAAAATACACTGTAGACATACTTTTCCCATGGTGTTCTAACGTCCAGTATTTTAGCTAGTCTGGAAGTTAACTATTTTTAATGAGGCAAATCCAGTTTAAAATAGTGTTATTTCTTTCCAGTTTTTATACTGTTTGTAAATAGTTGACCTGTTTGTATTATACATTACACCACACATTAGCTGTCAGAGCTCCAGGAAGTTGGTTCTGTTAATTAGTTAGGAGACTAGGCAGCTTGTAAAACTGTCACTTGCTTGAGCAGTGGCAGCAAGCTGCACCCTTTGACTGGTCCTGTACAGCCAAACCTGCACTTAAGTGGTGAGATCCAAAAGCACCAAGCCTGGGCTAGTGAAACAAATAGGCTCCAGCTAGAAAGCTGTTGCACAGGGCTTAGCACATGACTAGCTACATCCAGGACAGGTAAAAGAGCAAGGAGCATATGAGCCACCTGCATGTTTGCATTCCAAGTTAAACCATCCAGTTAGAAACTTCTCACAGATAGTTTGAGCTCTTGCATTTGAGATACAGTTTTGGCAGCACCCATTATTTAGGTATGGTTCTTGATCAAGCAAGTAGAACCATCTACCCTACACAAACTGAGTTGCAAATGCACAAATTAATTAATTCTTCTTTGCCTGCCATTTTATTCACCCTCTGGGCAAGACTATCCTCTGCTCATGGCTGCCAGGCAGCAGCAGACTGAGGGGTTTACACCCCCTGGCTTCAACCAAACCTGTAGCACTACCTCTGTCTGAAGAAAAGCTTTACAAACACAGCAGCCTCGCTGAGAGCCCGTGCACTCGACTGCAGCGGCTCGCTTGAAGTAGGAGGAGAAGGTAACATATACTCCAGGTCTCTTACCATGGAATTGTCAGGTTCATGAATGGCATTTCAGAATTGCTTTTATTCTTATAAACCCACTGGTTTGGAGTTTGGGTTTTTTTTTTAATTTTCAAAAACTGTCCAGCCAGCTTTCATTGGAGAGGGCAGATCCTAACCCTAACCCTAACCCAATATGCCAAGGGGCCTAAGGAACTCTTTGGAGAACATTTTCTAGTTTTTTCTATTCCCCCATCCCTAGTACACTGGGGGCACATTTAATTTTACCCTTTCTTCACATTTCCCACTCAAGATATGAACAACTGCTAAAGAGGAGCACTTTGAACTATAAGAACTTGGCAAAAGAAGAGGCTTCCTGCCCAGAAGTGGAATGTATTTTACAGGAGGGAGATCTTTAGTGAAATCTTTCTTCCACTGATATCAGTGTCCTTCAGAGGGGCAGACTGCACAGTTCCTAGCCTTGTAGCAAACTTTAAGCTATCAACTTTAACAACCACAAAAAAACCAAAAAAACCCAAAGAAAACCAACCAACCAAAAAAAAAAAAACACCACCAAACCCAAAACCCAGCCAACAACAAAAAATATACCTAGGAGCACCCAACATATTTACACAGTTGAACCAAGATTGAAAAGTTACTTTTCCTGAACTAGTTGAATACAAAGGATAAAACAAGTTAGAACATTTACAAGACACTTCAAAAAATTCAATCCTTGGGGTTCTTTGTGCCAAGTCCCAGCAGAGGATGAAGTTCAACTAAAATACTGCAGTCTTGTGGTTACAACTAAAGCCTGGGAACTAGGATAATTTTTGGCCTTATCCAGCCATAGTCACATGTGTATGATCTCAGGAAAGGCTTTCATTCGTTCCTGTTGATTGTTACTGACATTTAAAACAAACCAAGAGGAAAAAAACCCCAACGACAGGTAAATGCAGGACCTCACAAAAGGCAGCTGTTGCATCTGAACTGAGCTCTCAGTGTGAGTAACAAGGAGACTGAAGGAAGGCAGCAGCAGTTGTGCCCCGTTGCTTCCACAGGCAGCCATTCCCTCCCTCTGAAAGCCAAGAGCAGATACTTTTCAGAATAAAGAGGTCATTGGCAAGACTGGGATTTGCATTTTCAGTTACCAACACCCTCTCCTGTCCTGTTCGATACCCTTGGCGCACTCACTGATACGAAACAAGTAGCATCTGGTACTAAATGGTTATAAGACAAAGTTATAATTTAAATTTTCATGCAAATTCTAGATAGATAAATTTAAGTGACATGTTTCTGTACCTTGGTTATACATTCAGAAGGCATTTGACTGCAAGCAATATAATACTGTGTGTAAATGCTTGTATATATATTGCAGTAAAGAGCTTTATTTCTGGACTTTTATGGTGCTTGAAAAATCTAAATTTGACTTTGTAAAACTTGTCAGCCCTACAAACTAGATAAAAAATGAGTGGAAGACAGCATTTTTCTAGTGTGTGGAAATCTGGCAATATGTGTGGATTTTATTTTTTAAGTTTGTATTAAGGTGTGCCATTTCAGCACTGGAATTAATGGCAACAATCCACCTAATCTAAAAAAGCACACAGATGTAAGTAAAGACTAAAGCAAAGGATGCCAGGTTAACTTGTGATATAATTTTAACTTTAAACCTAGTACAAGCCACACTAGGTATTGGTTAAGGGTTTTGTTTAGGTTTTGGGGTTTGGTTTGGGATTTTTTCTTTTTTTTTTTTTTTTGAACTATAGCTTGCAAATACTCCTTTTGAGTAGCTGGAAAGAGCTGAGCATACGTAATGCCCCAGGACCGTGCCGATCAACTAAGTCAGCCTGCAGTAACATTATGTAAAAGAGGCCTTATAACCAGATTTTTATTTTCTTTTTAATGAAAAAAAAGCTCTGATCATATCCACTATTACAGTTTGAGTACATGGCTGCAACTTAAATCAGATTAGAACAGTGAGCAATGCTCATTTTAGTAATTAACTCTGCAGTAAAACACGTGGATTATTTTCAGCTGAAAAGACTTTTGTTTTAGTGAGTTACGAGACATTTGGACTTTGGATTCATGTAAAAACAAAGCTAGTAGCCACAGGGTATAGTATATAGTAAACAGAGTTATCTTCTGACCAACCCACCTAATTTATATCTTTTAAATACAAGAATGTCTCAGCAGCTTAAGTACGTTAAATATCCAGACGTAATGGAGTTATTAAGATCTGCCACTTCTGGAGTTCTGACCTATGGCTAGAAGTAGCACCTGGATAAACCTGTTGTACTTTCTGACTACCATTCACCTGCCCTTACAAGTGTTAATGGCTCTAACAATTTTATGGTGTTCAGGTAACCAAATCCTGAAACCTTGAAACCTTGAAACTTTGTAAAACTCTCAGTGCTTAGACTTAACCAAGTTCACAGATCAGATTCTCTTTCCTATTTAGCTGTTCAGATTCAGTCTGGTGTGTGTTTTTAAGAGGCTGTGAACAACTGTTCTTCCCTGAACCCAGGCATATGGCATATGCCTGGGTTCAGGGAAGAACAGGTTGGTAATACTGCAGGGAAGAACAGGTTGGTAATACTGCAGGGGGAATCCACAGTTAGTACTGTGGATTCCCCCTGCAGTATTACCAACCTTTCCGGTCACTGAGAGCTGCTCCCACAGCTCATGACCCAAACTGGCAGCCCTGGGTACCCAACCCCGCTGGTACTCACAGGTGAGGGAACACCAGAAAAGACCATAACAATCGAGGGCACTGTTTATCACAGCTGATAAAGACTGCATGTTGGTTCTACATTTCTAATACTACTTTGTCTGACCTACCCCAAAGGGGAGCCAAAACCAGTATGTTTTCTTTTTGCTTACATCTTTGTAACAGCAGCCAAGAATCCAGTATTTAAAATACCCACCCAAGCTGCAGGACACCAAAATCCTTGCTCAGAATTGGGCAGAAGGTGACATCTAACTAACCAAATTCCAGAAGGCCTAGGAGCAATACAGTGTGAACCAATAAGCCTAATTTTTCCTTTCTACAACTACAAAAAAGCATCCTGACCTGCATCAGATCAGTATTTGTAGGAAGGCCATGGTGATTCCAAGCAGATACAGGAGCCTCCCAGTAGCCCAGACACACATCTGTGTTAGTACTGACTAGAATAAGTGACAACCACTTCATCTTCTGACTTTATACATGCCATTCTTAAATACTTCTGTTCTCCAGACATAGGCACTTTAGATACATTAACACCATGGGATAGCAGGATATAGCTATATAAAATTTGAACCCAGTCATAACTGCAAATCACATTCATCTATGCAGTATGTAGGGAGGTTTTTCCAAGACAAAATGTATCTAACAGGGACTTGCTTTCAGCTCAGTCTCTTTGTGCAGGCTGAGTGAAACAGAGGAGTTAGTTAACACCTAGCACCATCTCCTTCTTGTGCCTTCCATGCAGCAGCAGTGGCACACCCATAAGACCAAGGCAGTCCAGAAGAAACCCCGCCACATATCCATAGCTCTTCCACTGAATTTTATTTTAGGTCATTCAGTTATTCTGAAAAGCCACAAATGTTTAAACATTGCCCATGGAAGGTTAAGCCCACAAACTCAGTCTGCAGGTGTTCTGGTGGGTTTGTGAGGTGTAGCGATGAGCAGACTGGATTGCGCTAGTGCAGGGATAGCGGCTCCCAGGATTTCCCTCCAAAAATACCAGCTGAACCACCACGCACCACGCAAGTTGCTGGCACATTCTCCTGTCTCTAAAGCCAGGCTGTATATATGAAAAATACTTGAGAGTATATGCAAATGTTATGACACTGTATCTCACAAGCACCTACTGTAAAGAGATGAATCCTACTTTGAGCAGACCCCTGTAAGAGTTCGGGTAGTTCCTCCTTGTTCCTCAGGTCCCGACTGCAGGTGACACCCCGGGAGCAGCGCGTGTTTCTGTGCGCACGCCCTGCGCTGCGCCGGGAAGAACCAGCAAGCACAGGCACAGTTTTTACACCAGTGTGTGTCTGCTGGCAGCTCTGGGGTCTGGCAACGGAGCAATCCCTTAGCAATGAGTTAATGCTGTCCAGTGATAGAAGCCACTGCAACATGCAGCACGCCAGGAAAAAGGCAGCTCCGTCCAGCCATCCATCTCAGTCCTGTCCCCCCGTCCCTGTTCCCCCCCCATTACAGTAGCACTTTTTAATACCTACTATATTCTATGTGCAAGTAAGTTTTGGAGACACTTCTGTTTTATGTTTAAAATATGGAAACTACTTTGAGGTCCATTAAATAAGACCTTTTTGTTATTGAAGAATGAGACCAGTCATGGACAGTTATTATATGACCTCTCCATGCTGAATTCAAAGGAGGGTTTGTAAACACGGTGGGTGGGAAGAAAAGCACTGACAAATCCAATTTATGAGGATGCTAACTATATGGCATTTGAAGCCTTAATTAAATTTTTAATCTACTCATCTTGCTGTCCCCCTCCACCAACAGATCTATTGGCAAAAATTGTCACACACTTTGGCTGATTATTCTTTTCCTCTGAAGACACAAGAATTTAGCAGAAGGGAAGTCCAAGTCACCTATTCATTTTTTAAACAATTTGCTGCATATTCTTTAATTCTCCATAATGGTTTCCTTCTTTCTAAATTCCTTTAAATTATAAAGTTTTATTTTTGCAAAAAGACTGATATTAAGCTATGCTGATTTCTCCTGATAAACAGCGTTTTTACTACCACACTGTACTTGGGTAGGAATAGCAGAGAAAAGAACGTGGTAGCAGTATGTGTGCTTTAAACACTGACAAAGATATAAATAAAAATGCATACACAAAGTTTTACTTTCCTAATAGAAACACTGGCATTAGCAAATAGTATATTTGAACCAATAGGAAATATTACTTTGTAGTAGCAAACACTTTGTAAATAAAAACTTGTTATTTTTTTAATGGAAATTTTATAGAAGAAGCTATTTCTGTATACTCAATTGATCCCATGTTTACTGAAAATGCTGTGAGTGGGAATTGTACCTTGCAGAGTGGGGGCAGGGAGCAGGCAAGTCTGAAGTGAAAATTATGTATGCTGTGGAGAAAAACATCCAGTTGTCTGAGCAGGAACGGAAAGCTTAATTGTAGAAGAACTGAATAAAAAAATTTCAAAGCAAAGGGATTGGGCTTCTTTTTAAGAAAAAAAAACACTGCAAAAAAAGTTGACAATACTTGTACCTCATTAAAAAAACCCCTACTTTATGATTTCATGTCCAGGAAATATACCATCCTTTGGTGTTTTGAAAATAAAAAGATCTAGCAATTGCAGCCTCGTTAGTTTACCATTCAGAGAAACTTAGGAAGTCATTATCCAGGGAAAGATGCTGAACTCTGAAATTGTTGCATCATGACTTGCAAAACCTTCAGAACCGTCACTGTCCCTATCTCATCAAATAAAGGGCCTTAGAAACAGCTAATCAATTTCCACATCAAATTGAATGCACTTTTCACATGGGCTTTCCTATTCTGTTTTCTTAAAAGCATTAGATCTTTCCATTTACCAGCCAAGTCTGTGAGGAAGGAACTCCCAGTGTTCTCCTCAGTACGCCGTGTACTACCCTTGAGTCTCATGCCAAATCATCCATCTTGAGAGCACCCTTCAGACAGCAACAGGCTCTGAACACAGAGCCATCCCTTTCCCCTGTTTGTTAGCTAGAATATCAACCCTAAGAGTTTACAGAGCAGGAAATACAGACCCTCTTCATTTGTGTGGTCTTCCAAACAACTAAATACAAAACCACCGAGTCACTTGACAGTGCTTGTTCTTCCCCACATGCACGAAAGACTCAAAAGACTCATGAGTCAGTGCTTTAATCTCAAACCAGCTGAAAGTAAAGCTTAAAAGACAATAGGAAGAGACTTGCAAGACTGTAAATCCATTCTCGAGTAATAAATAGAAATATGTTTGGGAGGACATCTTCACAGATGTGTTTGTCAGACTCCAGGTAGCCCCAAAAAACTATCTAATACCTCATTTCTACATTTTACAGGCAAGAAACAATTGAGGGGTTACAGTCTCAGTAATAAAGATACAGTTTATTTAAAAAAGAAAAAAAAGGTGGGGGAGTGTCTAAAACAAAAGGAGGTAGAGTATCAGTGATACACAAGCTGCTACTAGGACTCTGGAACATTAAACTAATGGTGAAGCTGGCTGGAATAAACACTTCTCTGAAGAACCTGCAAGGGCAGTTTTTTGTTATGAGCTACCGTCTTTCTCTGTGCCATGCTTTCACCTGGAGATCTACCCCGAGAACAAAACATAGAGACTGTGATAGTGTTGAAGCTTAAAAGCACTTTTATCCTTTTTCTTCTAAGTACTTGGCATGTTTCTCTGAGAATGGAGAAGTTTGCAAGAAGCTCAGTCTGAAATTTCAAATGCTTTTGATCAAAATTTCTTTGACTATCCAATAAGCAGCATGCAAGCTTTTGTATTTTTCTTCACATAAACCTGGTTTCTAAAGAAAGGAATGAAGCAATGGTAACTGCTGCAGCACTGAAGTGCTCTGTGCTAACAGTAACATTGAGACAACAAGAAATATTTTCCTTGGTTAAAAGAACCAGTAAAATTGTGTTTTGCTGAATTACACACATTCTGTTCAAAAGCAAAAAGATCTCAAAACATTCAGGGAAAACAGAGAAAGAAAACCACCAAATCTGTGTAGGTTTATTATTCGTTATACTTTGTCTCACTCCCAAGTGTAGGATCGGAGATGAATTTGAACAATACTTCATTGTGGAAGTCCACTGTCACGAGTACCCTCCCTGACGGCGTGTGATTTGTGTAGGTTGCTCCTGAACACGGTGGGCTTTACTGCAGTGGGCCGGCCCTTTGTCTGCCTGATGAACAACACATCTTTGCTCTTGGGGTTCTCCTTAATACCAAGTAACTATTCCTTTGCTCCTACTGTAGATCATCTAATATGGTCAAAAATCTAACATCACTGGCACTTATCTCCAAGGGCAACAACACGCAAGAATCTGTTCCTGGATATTTCACGGGATAAACAGTACTCCTCATCTGTCACAATGGCTAAAGCAAGTTTGTCATAATGAAAAAAACCACAAGTTGTTGAAGGATTTGTGTTCCTGCCTATTGGTTCTTACAGTTGCCACTCAGACGATGGCTTGATTTTGTTATATTTTGAGAATCTCTCACCAGTCATTCGGAGAACTCACAGACCCATAAACTGGGACTGGAAACCATTGTCCCAGGCAAGAAGTGACGTAAAAGCCTACAACAATGGGATGACATAAAAAACCAGGAGTACTGACAAACAGAAGGATTCGTGTTCCTCTATCATAAGGTGGCAAACAGAATTACAAAATGGCAAAGTTCTCTATGCACTGTTGTTGTTGAACATATGAAACAAACGCTCCTTTTGTTCAAACGACCTGTGCTAACCCAAGCTTTCACCGTCTTGACATTATAGTCCCAGCTATGCAGCAATGACAACATATTTAATTAATCTATCCCCATTGGTGAAACATTATTTTACAAAATAACAGAAATGGCACGTCATGTAAAAAGCAGCAGACTACATTTTTACAGCAGCAGCTGGCATAAATTAGTTCCTTTCAATAAAGCACCACAAGTTCATAAACTTCTTGGCGTGTTTAGGAGTTAGCATTTCAAATGAACAAACCACACAGACGATGGGCAAACGTCCTAGCATTTACCTGTGTGCAATTTCAGCCTCCGGCTTTCCGGAAAGAAATTAAATAGTACACAGTGCTCCTGGTAACATGACTAGGTTGAGGGCATGGACAAGAACAAGTCACTGCAAGGTAGGGAGGGGTGTGAACCCACCACAGATAGCTTACACACTGTAATTGCCCATGTTGCACCCCACAAAGCTTCTCTGTGGTAAAGGTAAGATTTTATTTAAGGGAACAAGAATGAAAGAAAAAGAAAAAGTGGAGCTCCCACAGCTGCAGGTGTGTTGTAAGGCCACACCTCAGTTAAGCATCAGAAAAAGAGGCTGCTCTATGTTCTTGTACTTTGTTAAGAGCCAGTTTTTGGCCTTTAAATCTACTGCTGCAGAATGACAACTTAGGACCAGACCTGCCACATGACTGTGCCTGAGGAGAGCTCCGGGGAGACTGACTGTCTGCTCGCTAACTGCAGAAGCCAACAGGCTGTCGACCCAAGGCAGACAGGCCAGCCGCATCATACGCCAAACACGTGGTGCGGTGTAGTGCCTCCTGCCACTGCTTTAATGCTTCCAAAGCTGTTCTGCACTCGCTCCCCAGAAAGCAAAGCAGCGTTTGAGTTTCCACACCTGCAGCATCACCCCATAGCTGCACTCACTTCACACATCTTCTCCCACGCCTGCTGGGAGCAAGGTGAAACACACCCTCTGCCACCGGAGCCGCCGACTGTCGCCTCCTCACAGCTCTCCCAGACAGACACACAGGCATTGACCGGCTCGGCCCCCCCAGGTGGCCCAAGTCGCTCCGCTCGTTCTCCGCGCCCACGCGTGCCGAGAGAGGCGGCGTTCAGCTGCGCTACCCGCAGCCGCCCCGCGCTGCCCGCAGCCGCCATCACCCCGCCAAAGACGGCCCTGCGGCCGCCCCCCCGCTGCCCTCCCACCCTTTCTGAGGAGCCGGCCCGGCAAAGGCTCTTCCCCGCCACCCCCTTACCTCAGCCCATCCCGCGGAGAGGCGGCGGAGGCTGGCGGACAGCTCTGGAGAGCCGCGCGACCCCTCCCTCAAGCGATAACGGCTGCCGCGCGCCAGCGCCGCCCACCCCGGCTGTCCGGAGCGCCAGGTGCGCGTTGGCGGGAACACCCGGCCCGGCCCGGCCCACGGGACGCATCGCGTACGCTCCTGCGGCCAGGCGACGCAGCCGGTGGCGGGACAGGTTCTCGCTCACCTCTAGGTCCCGGTGGGGTTGGGTGGACGTCAGCGCGGCCACCGCTGGGCACAACGCCGGGTTTGGCTGCAAAAGGGAGCAGAAGTCTTGTGCAGACCCGTCCTGACACGGGGCTGCAGCGGGCTCTGAACCAGAAGGCAAACAAACGCCAAGCGGGCCTGCTCTAGACATCCTTGGTTTTCTGGGAGCTTGCAATTACCTACGCTTGGCTGGAAACACCTCCTGCCCTAACCCGACCTCATAATCTCACTAGGCCATGGCAGCCTGCAATAAAAAACTGCAGTTACAAAGCCATGTGCTACACGTCCAGAGATGAACGGTCACGATGTCTTTGCTGGGTGACTGACCGGGGACCGGGAGAGCATCCCCCCGCTGTGCTGTGACTGCCCGCAGCGGGGCCCCTCAGCTGCACCCAAGTACTGACTGATGTTCAGACAGCGTGGCTGGGCTCCTCTGACCCACACTCAAAACACACCCCACCACAGACCTGCATTAGAATTATTTGAGAGTCTTTTTTTATAAAAATAGAAGAAAGAAAAAAGAACGAGGAAAATAAATTAAGAAAAAGTAGCCAAACACAAACAGCTTCTGCTGGATGCTTTAATCTATTCTCTGTTTGAAGCCTTCCCCAGCAGTGCCTGGGACTTCTGCAGCTGCGAGTCCCTGAAGGGATTGATGACATTCAGGGAGCCACGCACATAGACAGTGGCCTCTTACCATGGGGAAGGTGATTTAAAACTTTAAAATTCTGAGACCAAAACACTGAGAGCAATACAGACTAATCATGACAGGGAGAATACATGATCAGCAGCAAACCTCTGAAGATGAAAAACCTTAACTGCTGTAACCACACTGGAGAGAAAACACACAGCTCTGAAGAAATTGCAGTCAAAAACTTCAAGATGGAAAAAGATCCATCCAACACCCTTTGAGGGAGACTTTTTTTAAAGTTCTAATCACCTTAACACTCAAATAACATTTTCAGATTAGCATAACAAAATAATTAGGTATTATTAATGGTAAATTAACCAAACTCTAGGAGCAGCTGCTATACTTGTTGCTAGTAAGGTAACTTTGTGTGAGATGTAAATTAATGCTGCTGTTGGCTGCTTGCACTCAGGCTAGCCATTCTGATGTAAACCCAGGGAAAGACCAGGATTTTTATTGTTATTACTTTTGAACCTTCACACCCTCAATATTTCACATTAGCACGACTAAAGCCAAGTTGGAAATGTTCTAGGCTTACAAACTGTATTCATGTTCTTTCAAGCTCCTACCTCGTTTTCTGACATTAGGCAATATATTATGAGTATTAAATTAAGACAGAATAAGATAGGTCTGTTCTGTCTAGGGTCCATTGCTAAGGACAGAGTCAAGCTGTATCAGAGCACTTATCAGATCAGTATTTGTTAGCCTTTGAGCAGCAAATAAAGGGCAGAAGCTTTTTGACTGGCAGAGACCTGATCAGATTTGTACGTTAACTGAGGGCCCTTTCCGACTGCGTGTGTTCCCAAGATGACTGGTATTGAGCCATCTATCTATTTAAATCTAGGAAGTGTGTAACTGGCATGATAACAAATGGGTGTATCAGCAGAGATGCAATTCTGGGAAATAAAGCCATACTGGTTGCCAAAGGTTTTTAATAAATTACTGCAGAGTCCGAAGAACTCTTGCCATACTCAGAGACAGATATCATTAATTTATTTCATAGAGGAGTATCCCCATTTCAAAACTTTGGAACAATGTATCCATCAAGTGATATGACTATCATTCAGTTACAACAAATGTACAGCTGAATTTACCACACTATGATCGATGATGGATATAGTCTCTCTAACTGGGGAGCTTTTTTTGTTTATATTCAACCAGTTAAACTTGTGTTACCAAAAAAGATATGAAAATATGAGTAGCAGGAAAAAAATTACATAAGACTGTCCTTACTAGTGTTCAGACTCTTAAAAGAAAAAAACCTGTAGGTAAGTGACCCATGGACTCTTCTGGAGGCTGCCCGATATAGTGAAGGGGTACAAGGGCAGAGAAACAGAGTGGACCAATAGACTTTGCTAACCAAGTGAGTCTAGTTTCAAGGTACAGGATACAGACCAGAAAAAGAATGCACACTGATGAGGTTTTTAGGCAATAGGTATTACCAGTATTAGTTTTTTCTTTCCCACTTACACGTTTTTTAACACTGTACCTAGGCATGTATTCCCCCTCTGTGCTAAAGCTATAAACAGTGCTTCAAAAGGGGGAAAACACAAGCCCTGTACTCTGCTCAGTGCTCCAGTGTTAAACTGCTCCTGCATGCAGAAACTGAAGACTTGCACTCCTCTCCACAAACTCCTGTTTGTCATTACTAATTACCACCAACTGTTCAGCTAGTGGAAGAACTATTAGAGATTCTTAGCTCCATGTGATTTTCACTGTGCTGTTGTATGTTTGTTCTTACAAGGAGCTTGGTTAGCAGGGATATCTAGATATACATCTTTTGGTGTCCAGAACAAGTTAAGGAGCCTTTTGCCTGAGCTCCCCACAGACAAGAAAGAACAATGTGAACCCTCTGACAAGCCAGGCAGGTGATTCTGGCTCAGCAAATAGCAGAAACATGAATTCAAGGGGCAAAGACATCTCATGATTCCAACAGCCATTCATGTCCTAGGGAGATTTCAGAGAGAGCTCCCTTGTCAGGTTTTAAGTCATGGCTGCATTTCTGTTTGTCAGAGTGCATTTGCTAGTTGCACTGCTGAGTTTTTATATGCAAGTCAGCCTACAGCAGTTTCCAGTAATGGCATCTTATGCAATTTCTGACCTACTTAACACATTTGGGCACTCAGAAACAGAGATCCACTGCAGCAGCTTTCTGCTTGACTGTGTTACACTGCAGCAGGAAGCCAGTCTTTAGACAAAGACACTGATCCACTAAAACACAGACAACAATGAAAAACAGATTTCATTTTCAAGGCCTTTGTCAAACCATTAGGAACATCCAAACTAATTACACCTATTGTTTTCAGCTAGAGACTGTACACATTATTTCAAAAAAATAGACAGTCAAAAATCAGTAAGCTGCTACATATACACTGAGCTGTGTGCCCTTTCCCAGCCTCTCAAGGCTGCACACATCTTTTCTTTTGCCCCAACAGATAGCTTATGTTGGAGAGGAAAGCTGTCATCTTCTAGACATCCTCTTGAATTCTAGCAATGAGTGGAAAGTCTCTGAGGAACTAAAGGTCTTATCAGAGGATCTCTGATACTTTTTAATTATCTATTCCACTACCAAATGCGAACAGCTGGAGAGCTAACCAGTACTACTAAAGGAAAGAGGAAAGATAAGTGTTCCCACTATTGATCAGAACCAATCTTTGAACAGGAAGGGAAGTAGCAAGACAAATTTGGGGTGACTATCCCTTAATATTCCTCCTCCCACACAAGAAACACAACTCTGATACAGTGATTTTAAAAGTTAAAAGACACATTCCACAACATGTACATTTCAAATTTGTCATCTGATTGAGGTGTCTGAACACAGTTTTTGAATGGGCCCCACAGACACTTGTCACTGCAAAATATGTTAAACTTCAGTTAAACAAGCCACAAAATACCTGTGTATTGTGTCAGTAATCGTATCAACTCCCTGTCCTGACCACAGGTTTATCGCCTCCTCTATCTTCCTTAGTCATTCTATATCCTGCATTAATGGAATAAGACACTCTCAACCTTACAAGTCTATAGGGACTGAGATAAGATTTTGACATAAAAATCCCATGTACTTGATCACATAAAATCTTGAGAACTAATTACTAACTTAAACTTATAGCACTTTTTCCCATGCAGACAAAATAAATGTCCAGAGGACATCCAGTATTATTCACCAACACCCATTTTACCCTGTTTCTGTAATAGTTACCACCCCTGCTCTGCCATTCCAATATAATTTGTGCTTCCTACTGCAATGGCCCTAACGGTCCTTCTTCTACTATATTTCTGAAATGCCTCAGCTTTAAGTGAGGCTATTATTACTACTACAAGGTAAGGACTTGAAACTACAAGCATTTTGGTATGCTCTTGATTTGGGGTTAATTGTTCTCTATCACATTAAAGAGGTTCTATGTAATGAATGTTGGTCCTCACTGTGTTCTGGTTTTGTATCCTTTAAGATAATTAACATAATTAACTGGTGTTTTAGAATTCACCTGTAGGTTAATGTATGACCTTGACCCTCAATGCAAACCTTTCTATGCCTATCAGCTGCACTCTCATCTTTCATTTGTAAATTAAGTGATAAAGTCTAGATCTATTCTGTTCTAGCTATAGATAGCTATAATAATCTAACTATCTGTGAAATTATATTAATTTTATCCTGTAAATTGTCCCCTTTTCCTAAATTTAGTCTTCTTTTTTCATACATAATTTTCTGAGCTGTGGTACATTATACAAAAAATCTACTAAAGGAGCTAATATTTGCTCATGTAGCTTTTTAATATATATCACCTTTTAGCCTTTCTCCTATCCATAATGCTGTTTATATATAGTGCACTTCCCAATAATCTCCTAGCAGTTTGAAGAAGCTCCCTTATACCCAGCAAGACAATCACTATACAACCCTCAGAAACATTACAAACCTTCCCTGTTCCATGCCTGACACCCACCCAGTTCCAAACCAGACATTACATCCTCCTTTTCTTAGCAGCTATAGTGCTACCTTTGGGAAAAAAGTTTTCTTGATGCATAAGCATACAGAGCTACACATCTGAACTGGGGGAATACCTACAGGCACATTTTCCTCTTACATCCTCCTGCCAGACCAGTTTCTTTCTCCTCCACAGCACAGGGGTTGTAAGCCTTAAGATGAGACTGTGCTACAGTGAAGCTGCACGACCACAAACTCCTCCAGGTCAAACTGTATGGCTGCCTTCAGGAAGACAGCAAGAGTGTTATCCATGCACCATCCACTGAAAGGATATATACACACCCACATGTATATATCAAACATCAAGTGAAGTAACTAAGATATTCTCAACTACCTTTAGAAATCTAACTGAATTCAGCTTCAGTTTTCCAGAGGTGGATGTCTCGTTTTCCTACATAGTCAAGAATCTGATCAAGAATCCCCTTTCCCTTTCTTTAAGCAGCTAAACTTCTCTGTACATTACTGGCTCACTGTGCTGGTGATTTTATTCACTTGAAACACGGAGGGCAGAATGCCAGGGGAAGTCTCAGAAAGCTCCTCACTTTACACCTGTGGCTGCAGCTGGCCTTAAGTGAATAGTTCAATGTCTTATTGAGCAGTTTGCTCAGGGATTTAGCAGGGAAACAAGAGGACAAAATAATGAGCTGGTACCAGCATTTGTAATTAGTGAGTATATTAAGCAATTTCTAAAGCCAAATTTAGAGAGAAATTTACAGAACTACAGATACTGTGCTAATGTTAGGCTACATCTCCCTTAATTCAGAAGTCAGGAGTGAAACAAAACCCAATTCCTTACACTAGAAGTCACCCAAACTGATGCATTATGCTTGTTCACAGTGATATCAACACTTAAAATGTTCAGAGTACACGGTACTAATAGCCTTTAAAATATGTAAAGTGTTAAGGAAGTGCATCTGTTGCATTTGTAAATAGGACTAAAGCGGCAAATTCTGGAGTTAGAATCTACAGCCACAGCAGGTTTAAGAGAGCTTGTTAGTGACAATGAACCCCAGAGGAGTTATCACTGTAAGGGCTCTCTTGTGTCAGGAAAATAGAAACAGCATTAATGTGCCTGCAAATCAAAAAGTATTTGGGTACCAGAAGGAATATTTTTATTCCATAGAACTGTAAAGCAACTTTAAAATATTATAATCCTCTCTAACACATAATATACACAGCTAGGTATACTTTCTAAAATAAACTCCAGGAATACATTTTTTGTATCAAACACATTGATACGAATTGTTGCCAAATTCAGATTAAACTCTTAGCAATTCCCTTGGGTTAATGCAAAATCAAAACGAGGCACAGCTACATGCAATACTCACTGTTCAGACTTGCATCACATTACAAGATTTAAGTACATGCTAATGAATATAACTTTGACATTCCTTTTATTGGCTTCTTTAGGTGCTTGCCTGAGATTTAAAGAGACAAAGAATGTTTTACTTTTAGTCATGAATTATTAGACCTGTCTGATCCAAACTAGTGGCATACAAGCTTATGACAACCCTCATGTAGCACTCATTTTATGTTAAGAATCACAGTCACCAAGCTGACACACTTCAAACTGCAATAACCTGAATTTTTAGCTTACCATGTCTCTGATTTTCTTGTCTCCCATTTAGAGAGGAGGAAAAGCTGAGGTAAGTATCCTACAGAGGAGCTCACTCTAATCTTCTGGATTAAAATGCTTCTTCTAACAAGACAATGGCAGTTACTCTACGTATAGGCAACTAAGACTTCTGTAAAATCAAGGCTCTATGATGGCATCTTGGTCTACAGCAATAGTGATTTCATAGTCAGGTAACTTCAAAGTAAAAGAGGAGCCATGTTTTTGGTGAGTAGCCCAACACCTGTAGCAAGCAAGTGGCAGAACAAAGATTAATGATGTGGAACAGCTGGGTTAAAACTTCAAATATTTGATTTCCCACCCCCAAACACAGTGAATAAAAGTAAAGTTCCCAATGGAGAAGGGATATTCATCAAAATAGAAACTGGAAGGAAATACATGTATTTTTTATTCTTCACTGAAAGAAAAAAAAATAGATGCCAAATCAGAAGAGTAACTCACTATTGATGTAGTGTGAACTAAACTAAATAAAATATTCTCCCAGCATACAGCATGTGTAGAAAATACAGTGGCCTCATATTGTTTCCAATCTTGCAACAGCTTGTAGCAAAGGAGACTGGAGTTCTGCCTGTTGTAGACAAAGTTTCTTCTATTCTCACCAGGTACAGAGCTAGATCTGACCTACAGACAAAACTGAACAGTTGCTTCTGAACATGTTTATTTCTTGAGCATTATGTTAACACAGTGCTAAAAATCTGTCTAAATTAAAGATTTTTCATGGTAGGTGGTATTAAGATAAAGATTTCTTGTATAAAAGTACTAGTTTTCAGGTATACTGACTACAAACTTATTAACAAAATCATTACAAGGCTTCAGTAGTTTGGCAGTATGTTTAGCATGGATATTGGCACGTTTTAACCAAGTGCCTAACCAGCAAGAACTGTTTCACTAACTGGGATGTCACAGCTCTGAATAATTGCAAAACAAAAAAAAAAAAAANATTGCAAAACAAAAAAAAAAAAAACAAAAAAAAAAATTAGGATTGAAGCTTCAAGCATTCTGATGTTTGGAAATCCACACTCAGAGCTGCCACATACTCTTAGTAACTAAATCTGCTATTTTTCAGTTCATCCTTAAATTATACAATTAAGACTTTTTCCCCATCACAGGAGACCCATCTTATTTTGTAAGACAACCAAAACATACTCTGAATGGTCAAGTATGCAAAGCTTCATGTTCAGCTTCAAGCTCCATTTGCCTCTCATCATCCAAAAGTATGATGAATAAACTTCAGAGAAGTTTATCAGAGAAGTTTTCAGAGAAGTGCCAGGCTCTCAAGAACACTGTTTTTAGAACATTGTAGGAAATCAGTCAGGAGGGCTTGGTGTAGAGAAATGTATTTTTCCTTTCCAAATATCCTTCTGAGAGAGGGGCAGGGTACAGGGGATTAAAAGAACTCCCCAAACCATCAGGACCCCAACTATTCTATTTGTTTCTGTACAGATTCACAACTCCTGTTGTATTCTACAACTATTCCTTCTACTCTATTTGCATCCAGATTTTTTTTTTCTTTTTCTCCCAACTGCTTGGGAACTCTGAAACAACACATTTCAGTACAAAACTCAGTACACAAAAGTACAGGGTGTGTTTTGTTTTGCTAGTGTCCTTCCTAGAAGCAGCAGCATCCTCAGCAGACAGCAATCACCTGTCAGCACTAAATGTCATCTGTCCTCAACAAATCATCTACTGCATCAGCATAAATAAAACGTTTTGCTAATTTTGCCTATTAACAATCTCCAGCTTCCATTTGAACCCTGCATGTGCATGTTCATGTGTGGAGTGGCAGGAGGAGTGGGGCATGGCAAAGGGAAGATGGCACCTCAACTGAATTGGATGTAGGTAGGTTTTCATGGTGTGAAACAGCACCTGCAACACCCGAGAATGTCACAATATTTGGAAGTCCTTGTTCCAGACCTGAAGGCACCAGAGTGTACCAAATAAGAGAAATACATAATCACTAGTAGAAAAGTTACATATTCCAAGTTTCTGGTAACAGTTCACCAATTTAAATTTTTAATAATAATTTAAGTCCAAGGAACCTTTACTGTAAATTTCACATTAAAAAATTAGTAATTTTATCATGTCCTAATAGTCAATATGCCTGTTTATAAATAACTGCTACATCATTTACTCCAATTCTAAGGCACAGAAGTAAAATAAAAAAAATAGCTCAGTTTAAAGTTGAACATTAGACTTACTACCTACATACATTTTACATACTAATTTTTATAGCTGAATGCTTCCAAAAGGGGGTTCCTCCCCTCCCCCCATCTGATAATCCTTATGCAATTACATAAAAAAAACAAAACACTTCTACAAAATCTAGGGAGAACAGGAGTTTATTGAGTTCTACCTGACTGAAAAGTGCTGGTGAAGAGTTGCCATTTCATGCTTTGTCTATATAGATAAGTTACTGTTGCAAAAATCAGGTCATTTGAAAACTGAGTGTTTCTCCAGAACTTCTTACCATTCCTAAGTGAACACAAACGTGAAAGTGTTTTTTACACAAAGCTAGTCCTTTTCATTTTCAGAAACAACATCAACACTTGTTCCCTCAGGACTATTAAAATACTTTCAGGCAGTATTAATACACAGAGAAGCAATTAGTCATATTTTCAAGAACCCAGGTATCCCAGCTGTAAAAGTGCATGGTTTAAAACATTAGTAATAGAATATTTTCAAAGAGCATTCTTACTCAGTATTAATGCATGCTATTATTACAAAAGTACCCATTGCATATTGTAAGGAACAACAATTTTTCTTCTGTAGATAACCAAAAAGCATGCTGAATGGTATCAGATAAGTATAAATCTATTTTAGTGAGGTTCACCACACTGTTCGAGTCCCATTAAGAGCAGCTTCCTCCAACTGTGCACCAATGTAAGCTTGCACAGGTGTTAAAGTTTTGCACTCATGTGGCTTAGACTGGCCTCAAACAGGGCATCAAGATGGATCTTGAATTTTAGTTATCATTCATTTAATTTATTTAAATAAAATAGTAAAAGCCACTATAAAAGTTAGGCATAAAAGCATGTTAAGTAACAAATTTAGGCCTAACTAGCAGAACATACACATATTTACAAAAATGTTGATTTACTGTGGTCTTTAATATTGAGAAGACATCAGAATGTGGACCACGTGCTCAACAAAACCAAGATCCACACACCCTGGGGAGAGTGGTACAAATCCCATGTCAGCATGACTGCAGAAGTTATCACCCAATGTAATGGGTAAACTTGGTTTAATGTGGAGAGCAGTCACAAAGAAACCAGCAAGTGAATTAATAAAAATATTGAAGTTAAACTTGTATTTCTATAAAGCAGCTGATGATACCAATTTTTCAAAATGAATAACGAGAAATACACAGAAAAACCAAGATGAAAGAGCAGATGAAGACATGAAGCATGTTAAAATGATGCAACGAAACAGAATATATAAATTAAACAGGAATGTTTAATCATGACAATCCTTTTTCCTTTTTTTTTTTTTCTTAAACAGAGGTTGTTCACAATTTTTTTCTTTTAACTGGAAAGCCTATTCCCACAATAGTGAGGCTTTTTGTTTCAAGCAGCTCTGTTGTACAATTGTTACCAGGTCCCTAAACAATTTAAATTGTTTTATACTGATATTTCTGAACTAAAAAGTTTTAAAATATTGTATAGGTTTTATTTGTGCTCCACATATGGCAAGCAATTAACAACACGAAGAAAGATTCAACTCCTCAGCTAGAATACCAAACTCTATACCAAGTATTACATGAACACAATACTTGCACAGTGACAAGCACAAGGAAGTACTAGTTGAGCACTTACTTTAAGAAACCCATACCAACCCTTAACTGCTATGTCAATTCTGCCACGCCACTCAGTCTACAGTTTAAGGCATCTCCATACAGCCACCCATCCACCCACCCACTCCCATGCACACAATTTACGTTGGAGGTGTTCACTCTTACAAAAAAAACACTATGTCAATCAGGTACCATTTATTATTTATCCCTATAACTGTGTCAGCATTGAGATATGACAGTTAAACCAGTGTTAAATCAATACAATATTTACATAGCACAGCACATTAAGCTTGAGACACTCACTTGGGGGGGAATAACCACATTTTAGAACAGGACAAAGGTCACCATTATTATGTGTTTGAAAACAGCTATTTACAGGTCCCTATGACATAACTCTAGTCTGTACACTGTTCCAATGGGGCAGGCAGAAGCAGGATAGGCATTTATTTTGAGGGATTTGAAACATACGATTTGGAAGCATATTATGCTACCCTGAACGCCATAAACCACCTTAACATTCTCCAAGGTGGTCTTGTATCCTAGAATGGCATGTCCAGCTGATACAAAACAGACAACACAACGTTTACTTTGTGGAGAATTTTTTACTCCTGCTATTCAGTCATCTGCACTTTGAAGGCAATTCGTCCCAGAAACTTGTCACGATCATCTTCGTTTTTTAAATTAGGTGAGCCCAGGATCTTACACTCAATTGCTATTTCTTCTTTGGTACTGTTGGAGTTAATTGCTAGTTGAACAGCCACTAGAGGCTGTAAATAGTGAGCCTAGTAAACAGAAAGATGGGGAAAATATTTGAGATACCAGAGTAAGTTAGCATTTAAATTCACATTTAATTCATCAGAACAGTTTAAAAAAATCTAAATAAGAACCCAACCTTTCAAAGCCCAAACTGACTCAGGTATTTTTTCCCTCAAGTTAAATAGTCAGGTATACATTCTTTGTACTACTTCTCCACTAATGTATTCAACAGAATTTGTTACAGACATTATCTTCAACAGGCATATGACTTTACTCCTTTCTATTACATTAGGTCCAATTTTTCCAGAAATCTCTACTTGAAACAGCCTTTTAAATGACATTTCCTCTTCATTGTATTGTCTCTTCTTTTTGGTTTTTTTTTGGGGAGTTTTGTATGAGTTTTTGGGGTGGTTTGGGTTTTTTTTTGGGGGTGGGGGCGGGGAGGTGGTTGTCAAGCCAGTGTTATTTCTCACATCTAATTCATTTAGGACAACTTGAATTCTCTTGTGCTTATGAATTAAATAAGAGCTAATTTATTATACACTGTTAAAGTGGCATTTCATCCAATATTCATAAAGTGTTTCCATAATTTATTTATAGCTTTTAGGTCAATACTGCTGATTAGCCAAAAGTATGTATTTTCTTGGAGAAACTTTACAAACGCCAGTGGACTAAATACGATACTGCAGTATTATAAAAGTATAAGCCTTAAATTTTAATTAAAGGCAATTTTGGAGTTAGATCTCCTTCCACCAATTAAGAGACTCCTTTAATACCTTCTCATTATTTTAGAATAGAGTATCTTCTCTACTTCTCAAACAAACAACTCACATTCACTAAGAGATGGCATGGAAGCTGATGTGCTAAAACCTTTAATGTGAAGTACTAGGAAGAACTAGATTGGACAGTTATTTTGCTAGATCAGAATTTTTCCTGTGCTCCTATAAACTTCAAACTGGGGTGTGAAGATGCAGCTAAGCAAGGCACCCTCAAAAATCTCCAGTTCTAAGAGATACCACATCTGAGCTATTGGATTTTCTAAAAAGGGAGAAATAACATTCTTTTGTTTCCTCAGAGAAGTCCTCTCATCGTCAAGATTATGGGTGGGGGTGGAGAATCAGCATCCTTATACAGCACTACAGATCATCTAAAAAAAGTAACATTCCATAAGGTCAGGAAGTTGGGCTCAGTGCTGAGCACCACAAGGCAAATAACCAGTCTGGACCACAGAACTGTAGGTATTACTACTTTTATGACTCCCACCTTAGCAACAGAAAAGCAACATTAGTTAAATCCTCTTACTTTCACAGAATAAATTCACTCAACAATTCCACACTGATACAAAATAAAAATTCTGTTTTATAACAAAGAGATCAGTTCAGTCTCTTGAGAGCTAGTCACATACCTCAGCCTCTCTCAACTCTTCTTACTACATCTTTTCCACCATTTGCTAATGTTATAAGATTTGAACCTGACATGAGCAAGAATCTTCAAAACTGTGGCCTCTAGTCCACATGACAAAGTGACCAAAAAAAAAAAAAAAAAAAATCAAAACAATACATTAAATAGAAAAGTCAGGATTTTTCTCAATCGTCAAGTCAAGCAAGTAATAGCATCGAGTTCTGCCTGACTTCATTACTCTCATAATCTCTCCCTTTCCTTCAGTGTAGCATCAAGACAAGCAAATGCAAGTCTGAAAAGAAAATGGAGTTTTAACTGTACATATTCTGTGTCCATAAAGCAGCAAGCTTTGGGCTTTTTTAAGACTTAAGTGTCCTTCGATGAGAAAATATGTCGAAAAAAAGTGACAGATGAAGGGAGATACAAAACAAAGATAAGAACCTTTTTTAAAAATTAAAAGATTAATTCTTCTGCTACCTTGAAGTGCAAAGCAAAATAAGAACATGGCTGCAGAGCCAGAAAGGAATATAATCAACAATTCTACATACCCCATGCATAAACACCAAGGATTAACTATTAAAAACTGTACTGAACTTCAAAGCAAACAATTTATTTTTCCTGACTCTTCCTAAGTTCAAAAAGTTTCCAAAATATAGGAGTGACCAAAAAGCATCAGCAGATGCCCTTAAAATTGCTAGTATACAACCTCTTCTTCATTAGGACAATGCCCAGTTTATTTCCTTGTGTCTGTTAAAGTGCATCTCTAATCTCATCAAGCACGTGAAATTTCTGCATATGTAATATCCCTTATGAATACCTCACAACAACGCTCAAACTTCACAATCAATCTGATATTAGTAATTATTAAATGTAAACAGAAACAAAACATTTACAAATTGACAAAACCATTATGGCATACTTACATGCAAGCTTTTCCCATAGTATGGAAAGTACATTAAGTCAATTGAGCCTTCAGGAGGAAAATAATTTAACTCAACCATGCCTTCTTCCTGTGATTGGAGATGCAACAAAATTAAAAGTTAACATCTGCTGGCATAAAAATGAATAACAAATTACAATTATAATCCAATGATAAAGTGCAAGATCATAAAACACAACAAAATTAAAAGAGGCAACTGAGCTACCAACTCTTAGACTATTTCCAAAGTAGATTTATTTTTGGCAAACAGTTATATGCTCTGCACATTGCTACAGTAAAGATGATTAACAGTAGTATTCGCATTAGTAAACCAGACAAGACAGCTTGCCTTCACGTTTTCCTTATGAGTCAAAAAAAGGATGGGGGGGGAAAGAGAATATTCATTGCAATTAATGATTTAATAACACCTAAAAAATGCATATGTAAGCTAAAATCCCAAGTATCCACAAACAGATCTGTGTATTTTGGTGAAGCTACAGCACATCTGCATTTAAGTTAAAGATGAATTTCTGCTTAAAGCTGGGTTTTTAAGCATCTTAAATCTGGAACAATAGCACCCATCACAAAGAACTACAGTCCTCCCCAAGCAACTGTAAACTACTTCTAACAGGCTAAAAACGGTGATGTTAGTAGAGTTTATGTGTGTCATCACCACCTTAGAGGAACAACGTGCAGGCCTTATTGCTAGACTTCCCCTTTAAAATCCCAAATCTTGTACTTAAGAAGCAACCACCTACAAAGTTGAATCACCCAACCTTTTAAGATACACAACACAGGTACATAGGAGTGAACTGTCCCCCAGATGCAGGCTTGCAGTATAGCAATATACTGACAATTCTGACTATATACAGTATTCCTCAGGATTGTGTATCCTGGCATGATGTCAAACTACTGCAAGTTCAAACCACTAGAAAATGCCCACATCTAAAGTCACTTAGTGATATGTAAGGTAAACATATTACCATGATAAAGGGAAATACCACTAAAACAACCCCCTCAAAATGCTAACTGTATCTTCAGCAGGTCACCGCTTGTGCGGTGCGATTCACAAGCAAAGGTGCATTAGTAACTTTGTTTTTTCAACACTACCATATACAACAGCTGCAACTGTAAACAGATACACAACAAAGTTTAGAAGACAAGTGTAGTAACAGAACTAATCAAACAAGGCACACACAAAGATCATAAAATAGTAAAGAATAAAGCGCTTCTCCTTTACCTCCTCAAAAGAATATACAATGTTGTTTTATATATAAAAATGTAAACTATATATAGCTACATTCTTGTTCTTTTGCAGTCTAAAATACTGAAGTTCTGCAATATATGTTTATTAAGTAATTTTGCCTTTGAGATACAAAATTTAATTACTAAGTAGAAATTAATTGCTTTTCACCATTATTTTTTATTTTATTTAAAGCTCATGCAGCTGAAAATACTAGTTTTTCAAACATATTTCTGAAATAATAGTTTAAAAATCAAAATACAGAAAGATAAATAAGTGTAGAGCTTTCTAGAGTAGCTAAACACAAGGCACACATGCAGTCATAAAAATATATGCGTCAGGCTATCAGTGCAATAGCAGAGAGGTTCTGGGACATGCAACTGCCTGTCTCATGCAACTGCTGTGGGGTTTGGGTTTCTTTAATTAGCTAATCCTAATTTTTATCCCTACACAATTAAAAAAATCCATCCACAACACCTAAACCAGCTGTGTTTGACAAAGACCTTCAAGAATCAGTCTGCTAGTGAGCGTCACTTTCTACTTACTAATTACAATTTCCAGAAGGAGTTGCAGGCAGACAGCAAAATTAAAATCAGACCAGTTATCTGGACAGATAAGACTTCCACCTCACTTGCTAGGTCTTTATTAAGACTATGTCTTAGAATAATTTTGCAAATGTTAAAACAAAGGAAAGAACTTGGGCAAGACAGGTCTGCGACTATCTGAGAAGAAGAAATGGCACAAGATTGATATCGATTAATAGAAACTGTAAAATATCTCAGATTTTTCTCATGAAAAGCAACATGACTCAGATGCTGAGTATGTTGACAATAGCAAGGCATGTAGTGTCACTCACACAGCCATTCTTCTTTCTTGTAAACTAGAAAGTGAGAGCTAATACAAAGTCAAGATGGATGCTGAACAGTAAATATATATATATACACACACACGCACACATTGGAATCAAAGTTATTTTTCTTTTCCTGTAGTTAAAATAAAACATCATGTATCAAATCTACCAGTTTTCAGTAAAGGCAGTTTTAGCTTGAAAGAATATTGCTGCAAGATGGTCCAGCGTACATGAAATTTGCACACCTCTGGCCTCAAATGAAAGATCTAAAATACTGATCTTCTTGGAAAAACAATCCTTTTCAGCTTGTTTCTCTTTGTGGAGATCCTCAAGACTACAGTAGGTCAGTTTCTCCAGGCTGCAGGAGGAAGATCCAGCTGTAACTAGTGTCTGACACTGCAGACACTTCCCTGATTACAGTGAGGACAGCCACCACAATGTAGGGTGCATGCCCAACTATCAACTGTGCCAACTTGGAAATTACACATCTATCAAAAATTTTCTTTAATTAGAATTTATTTTTGGAAATTCATGTCACCTAGATTAAATTTTGCAGAACACCGAATTCTTTTAATCCACATTCACTGAAAGCAACACAGAAGGAAAAAAAGCACCTAACCAAACCTCACCACAACAGGTCAACACCCTGAATAAGAGAAGCCATAAAGAACTATAAATAACCACTATGCTCTAGTCTAGTCTTAAAACTTCTGTTTTAAGACAGTATTTAGGGAACATTCAAATACAGTGGCAGATGCAATGTGATTATAAATTCATCTGCAAAATGCACAAGAGCCTATGGCTATCCTTCTCCAACCTTCAGGGCACACACAAAGGGTCTCAGTTCACATCCCTGCATCTACACGATCTGGAAGAGTCACAGGTATTATTTCCAGGTATGCATTCACCTTATCTGTTACAGAAGAGGAAGAGACCATTACATGGCACTCATCTCCTATAGTCACAGAATTAGAAATGGAATTGGAAACAAGGCCTCAAAGGGGATTGTAAAGAATAACAATCCTTTAGGTTTGAAGTAGGAGTTTTGATATACAATGGACATAACAGAAAGATGAAGTTCTGAAAAAAGGAAGCACAGACAGCAGGAAAAAAAGAAAAAGTTTATTTTGCTTCTCCACTTTGCTGTCTACAGAGAAGGGTGAATTGTAACCAATGTTTAAGCTTTCCTAAGCAGGTAAACGATGACGAACTAGGGCAAGAAGAGGCCAATTTAAGATAATACAGATGTATTTCACAGAATCACAGAATTGCAGCAGTTGGGAAGGACTTTGAGAGATCATTAAGTCCAACCCCCTGCCAAAGCAGGTGCCTAGAGCAGGTCACACAGGTTGGTGTCCAGATGGGTCATGAATATCTCCAGAGAAGGAGATGCCACAACCCCCCTGGGCAGCCTGTTCCAGTGCTCCGTCACCCTCACCACAAAGAAGTTCTTTCTCACATCAGTGCAGAACCTCCTGTGGTCCAACTTCTGACCATTGTCCCTTGCCCTGTCCCCACAGGCCACTGAAAAGACATTGGCCATCTCCCTTTGTCTCCCACACTTGAGATATTTGTAAACATTGATCAGACCTCCTCTCAGTATTCTTTGCTCCAGGCCCTTAATCACCTTTGTGGCCTCTGCTGGACTCTCTCCAGGAGATCCCTGTCTGTTTTGTGCTGGGGAGCCCAGAACTGGACACAGGACTCCAGGTGAGGCCTGACCAGGGCAGAGTAGAGGGGGAGGATCACCTCCTTCCATCTGCTGGCTACACTCCTCCTAATGCACCCCAGGATCCCACTGGCCTTCTTGGCCACCAGGGCACACTGCTGGCTCATGGCCAACCTGTCATCCACCGTCAGGACCCCCAGGTCCTTCTCCACAGAGCTCCTCTCCAGCAGGTCATCCCCAGCCTGTACAGATACCTTCAGTTGTTCCTTCCCAGGTGCAAGACTCCTTATATTGAACCTCATCCAGTTTCTTAAAGTGGCAAAGCCTGACAAATATTTTCCCTGGAAGTCACTAAAGAACTAATAAAGATTAGTAGTCTTAAAATTTAAAAGCATCACACTTGTGTAGATCAGATTCTAACTGGATACAGTAAAAAGCAGCACTTCATACTTGATGTAAAAGGATGTAAGACAATACATACAATAACACACAATACCATTTATTTGTAAGTATCTCAATAGGTTAAAAAAATGCCAGAAATCCTACTGTGAGTTGTTACCAAACTTACTCTTTTTCTAGGAAAATCAGCTAAGAGAATAAGAAAAAAGCATCATCTGTGATTTGCTTAGGACAGCTTTTGCTCTTGTCCTATAAAGCATCCATGTAAGAAAGTTGAAGAAATATGATCATCATAAAATAAGATTACGATCAATATTTGGTATTATTATTATTTCACTTGAGTATTAGTTATCAACTCCTCACAGGGTAGTTCAGGTGGAAAAGAAGATGACTGTTCTGGACCCCATGAGGTGTTTTCCATAAGGACTTGCGAGTTGTAAAAGAAAATTTGTTCACTGAGGGCCCCAAGCCATAAGCAGTTCAAAATGCTTGAGAGAACTCGATGCCATCAAAATCCTCAAGAAGGGCAGGTGGACAAAAACAGCAACAAGAAATTCAAAGCTCTGAACTTCAACGTACACAAACAAATACAGACTGGGAAATAACCAAGGGAAAGACCTAAATAGTAAAATTATTAAAATAAAGACCGAATGTATTACAAATGGCAAATTCCCCTCAAGAAGACATTACTTCCAATGTGATGACAGGAGAAACATTAACAGTACATCAAATAGAGGCAAACTGTCAAGTCTGAGACAGCACATTATGAAAAAGGGCATACAAGAGAAGTCGAAGAATGAACATGAGTAGAAGAAATTGAACTTGATTGCCCTATTCTGAAGAAACATATAATTCCTCCAATAGAACTTTTTTTTTTTTTTTTTAAAGAAGAGACACAAAGAAATCAGCCTCAAATAAGACTAGGAATCACCTTTACCTGCAAGAAGACTGTCATGGGAAGATCAAAACATTCAAAGACTCCACAAAAAAATCAAGTATTCAAATTTATGCCTACCACAGGTACCTAGGATGAAGGCTGGAACACTTATAGTATGTGTGTCATTGATTGCTGAAATGTCCCAGCCTACACTTTTTAATCAGCCACCTAAAGCTAAAAGCCAAGACTCCATCCCTTGCTCAAGCTACTAACTTACCAAGGGTGCCACTGCTCCCCAAGCAGTCTAGGAAAAATATGCACAAGTCAAAGGAATTATTACAGTTGCCATAAAATATTCTGTGTAAATCCATTGGTATACAATACATATGCATAGATTAGCTGTTATTTTAAGTAATTTATGCTTGATTTGAAGGCAACTTTACTTGAACAGTAGCATTAGTTTCCACATTGTATCTTACCCATCATTTATAAAATTGTATAAGGTGCACTTGCAGCATGGAGAAAAAAATAAAAATATAGGTTATGAAATGGGAAAAAGAAATGACAACTCACAATAAATAAACAAACAGATAAACAAAACAGGACCACAAATTACATGTATGCATTTTCCTTGACTAAAGAAGTCAGGCAGCTCAAGATGAAAGAACTATTACAATAACAAAATATTTTAGTAATTAAACTGAAGAAATTAAATACACTAAAACTGAATTAGACATACAGTAAGATGAAAACGAGAAAAAGAAGTACAAACTTGAAGAAAAAAGGGAGTGAAATAAATGTTGACCCAGATTATGACTTCGTTTTCCATCCTACTCACACTCAAAACATTTCATTCAGAACTGACCTTAGGCATACACTGTATACGTGGTTCCCCTTCAGGCTTTAATCCAATTATCTAAAGGAGAGAAAGTTAAAATATTTATAGACTTTATGCCCCTTTCTGGTTTTACAAATCAAATTTGAACTTTTCTCCCACTTAATATGACAGAGTTTATACAGAAAGCAAATCTATCTAGTGTCATTTTTATATAAAGCACAATTTTAGACTAGGGCTAAGACTTAAGCATTATTAAGTTAAAGCTTAAATAGCACAGTGGTCACAGAGAGGCCTATTCCTTGTTTTACATTCAGTGTGTAACGTTAATGGCTCAAACTAGTTAGCAATACAAGTAATACACAACATCACTGAAAAGACACATAATAATTCACTCAGAAAGTTGTCAACCCCTTATATAGTTTAGGGGTTACAAAATGCAAGACACTGTGTTTCTACAACACAGACATGAAGTAAAACACACTTGACCTGCACAGTGGCTTAGAAGCTGTTACATAGAATAGTAACCAATGAAAGCACTGTGCTTAAAACAGGTTTTCAGATCTCTTGATGCAAGTAATCAAAGTAAATACTTAGAATATAGAGTCAAGGTTTAGAATGCTCAAAACCCTCACTTCATTTTACTCTGGAACATGCAAAATGCTAAACATGTCAGTAAATTACACTATCCAGAAATGCAAGTATCTTGAGATGCAAACTGAATATGTATTCTAGTCCTTTTCTACAAGTAATTTTTCACACAGTTATAGTGTGGAGCACTTATACTAAGAATAAAAAAATAAGTAGGCACTTACTCTGTTCATTTTCACAAGCACGCAGGGAGTTCCTTTAGAATAGCCAAAGGTCTTATCTTCCTTTCCAGAGCACTGCCCAAGCTCAGAGAGGTTAAATCGACATGCCTTTTTAACAGCAACATCATTCTGATCAAAAATCCTTCCTGGGGTACAGTTTATGTTTTGGGATTGCTTTGAATCGTCATATGCTGTGAAACAAAAATAACTTGTAAATCAATAGTATAAAGCACACAGGTAGCCAAAAACTGCAGAAGCCTATACAGGCATCTAGTTTAACATTGTTACTTCTCTAGGAGTTTTCTCAAAAGACTATGTCTCAGAGCACTGTCTCTCTCACATCTTAAACACATTTTCAAAGCCTTCAAAGAAGTATCACTGTACTTGAATGAAAGAACAAAGAGTATTAGAAAAGAAATAATGTTCTCCTGAATCACATATTCATTATTTTCTGCACATAAACTAATTCTAAGCTAATTATGTATTCTAAGTAGTAATGTATCAAAATGTGAAAAATCAAGTTTTTATCTGTAAACTAAATCAGTTTTCCCTTTGCACGGGTTTCTTCTATAAAGCACATATACAAAATAATCTGTGACCACATGACTTAAACTTGTGATTTTGCCATCCTTGAGTCTTGTTCTTTGTTACGTCTCCTCCACACTATAAATTCAGTATTTTAAGAATTCTGCCTGTGTATGAGGGAGAAAATTAATAAATTTCCACTAGCATAAATGGCCAATCGTTGTGTACATCATTTTTTAAACAGGCAAACAATCAAGGTCTTAAGACTAAGGGATTCTCACTCATCTACCAATCCATTTAGAGGAAAAACAATCAGTTAAGTCTTGATAAAGTTTGCTTCCAAACATGACCTATGTAATTTTACAACGAATTCCTTTGGCATGTATAATTTTTACATCTTGTAGTATTTAAACAGCCATGTCACCAAAGCACTGGACAGACTAGGACCCCAAAACTCTCTGTTATATATTCTGTTATATATTCTGCTCTACTTCATGCTCAGACTGGCTCCCTGTCCGCTACAGGTATTGTTACTGACCTTTTCTGTGGAACACATGCTTTAGTAACACACACATCTAGAGTAAACCTGAACTTGCACCAGTTTTCATCAGCAATTTGTAACTACGAGTGAAAAAGGAAACTCACACTCAGTGTTAAGACTCCTGAATTACTTAAGACATTTGTTAGGAACTTACATTCAAGAAATTTTCTAAGTGTAGAAACGTATTCTGCATATGACTGGGCATCACTCTTGTTGAAGTAAAATTCCAATGCAGTGTCTGGCTTTGGTGAAATCATAAGTCCTTAAGAAGAAAAAGTGCAAGTAAGTAACTAAACAACTTCTCTTCCCTATGCCACTCTAACCTACTCAAAAATCATATCCATAAATTGGAAAACACCTAACTGTAAAGAAACAGTAATGTTACATATTCCACGGTACTGGAAGGTACTTTGTGTTTGAAATCAGTTATAAAAATCATCACTATACGAATTAATACTTAAATTCAATCCAATGCATAAATGCAATTCACAAACAAAGCCAAACTGATTAGGAATAGCAAAATCAGCAATTTAATCACTTTCAATCAAAGAACTGTACTGATCCACTTCCCACTTCCCATATTCAGCAAATGAAACTTTAAAAATAATTGAAAAAAGACCCCAAAAAACACCAAAAGCACACCCAGAAAGTCTCCAGTTAAAGCTAAGCTTCAAAGCCTTAGGCAACAGAGTGAAGCTATGATTGTATTAATCCCATAGAAACCCACAAGAAAAAGTATTTTTAAAATCTTCATAATGCATATATACAGCTTGAAAGATTTCCCAAAGGAAACAGACAAACCATGTTAGTTGTTAGTCCTTTCTCCTTCTCCTCAAACAGAAAGTTTAGATGCCATCTGTTTCATGGAGAACACAAGAAACTTTAGCAAACCACTGCACACACATCACTTGATGGGGGACACCTTAGTCATGCTGTGGTAGCCACTAACGCTCGTGAGCTGTCTCCCAGGCTGCTAGCACCCACCGCACACTGCGGCAGCCGAGGCCTGTGGCTGGCTTCATTCAGCTGAGCACTGAGGGTGCTGAACAGAAGCAGTCTGCAGCCAGGGAGCCAGGACCAGCAGGAGAAACAAGGACACAGATTACCGAATGCTGAAGTCCAGCTTTGAACTGAAGGCTGAAAAAGGCAGGCACTGACATGGAGTTGGGGCCCTTGGCAGAGGTGAACTGTCCTTCTTCCCAGGAGATGGGTAAAGAAAGGCAGAGAGTTACATCTTAGGGAGGTGAAATCAAAAGGTACACTCTCTGCTAACACATCCAGCCCTGCACCATCAGGAGATGTCACTAACACAGACACCTAATGCTACTATTATCACAGCTGCAGCAGCAGAAGAAATAGCACCACACCAGAGACTGCAGAAGAGATTAAACCTGTCCAAAAAAGGGTTTATAATCGATCATTTCGTTCACGCTACCTTGATGTAACTCATATTAATGTAAGTCACTAGAATGGATAAAGAACAGTTGTGATTAACAGGTGACTATCCATGCATCTGTCTGCAAGTATGTCTGAGAACTGACATTGCTGTTCCACAAAAGAAAAACAAAACAACAAACACCACAAAATATTTTTTACTGGATTCATTTTCCTCTATAGTTAGAATATTGAAGTTTGATCAACATCAAATTTGGCATAATGGAAAAACTGCAAATACAGCAGCAACTAACTGTATCAGCTTAGGATGCCATGAAGTTTCCTACCCTCTGGCAAAACCAATTAAAAACAGATTCCCAAATGAGTAAAATTTAAGACAGAAAATAAAACTCGTATCTCAAAATTAAAAATAAAATCAGGCATTCTTTATACAAAATAAATATTTAAGAATATAATGGGAAGATATATTGCTGTAGTTAATCACAGTAAGCTTGTGGAAGGCATACAGCAAGTGCAGTAAAGCAGCCTGTGTCTATTAAGGATTCACCTATACAAACGATCAAGCCTCTCAAAGGCAGAAATTATTACAAATATTCTAAATTGGGAAATAAAGCTATATACTAGAAATTTATCCTAGATGATCAACCTTTAGATTCTAAAAAACAAACTAAAAAAAAACCCCTAATTTAATGTTTATTTTCAATCTACCTTTTTATAGGATTTCAAATAAACCATAAATTCTCCTTTCCACATTAGCAGCAGTTACATTATTTCCAGGCAAACCGCAACTAAAAGCCTTAATGAGTGACAGTCTATATACACTACAAATAGCACTTTTGACTGCAAATTACTTTGCACCATTACAGTCCCCATCTGGCTTCTACAGTGAACTGGGATTCAAAAAAATACAAGATAATTAGTAAAAAGGGACGAAAGATCACTGGAGGGGTTTTACACACTAAAGGGTTTTAGATGATAAGTGACTGTTATTATCAACAGAATGAGACTGTAAATGAAGGACTTAGATGTTTTTATTTCAAAGTGAATATGACAAAGCAACTAAGCTAGTTATCAATGAATGAGACAATAATTTGAAGAGATTTATTGCTTCAGGGGAACTTCAAAAATATCCTGAGAGGAAGGGACTGCTCCAGTTCCAGTGGATCACACACTGCCTAGAGACAATGGTAGAAATTATAGAGAAAAAAATACTTGAAGGAGGACTGATGCATTGACTGTGAGAGACACAGGATTTGAGCTCTTCTAGAGGAACAGAATTAGCATTAGGATCACATCTAGGATTGTAAATGAGATTACATTATCCTACAATTCCAAGAGAGATTTTTAAAAAAAGGGGTTTAAATCATCTGTATTTGATTGATGCCATTATATACCAGTGTACAATCCAAGTCAAATATCAATTAAAACACAAATCAACTATGAGATTTCAAGAATGTTTAACACAAGAGTAAAACCTTTGACCTACGCCATCCACGTTTTGTGTGTAGAATTTATTTTTTTTTATAATTTAATGCTTTACAGCCAGGAACATGACATGTTTCACTGCAAGTGAAAAATGACAAAGTTAAAGAGAAACATTAAAATAGAAATAAGCAATTTTATTAACTTTTATGGATCAGTAATAAAATACATCATTAATTACAAAAATAATTCATAAACATTATAGGAATTCTTAAGTTAGAAACTAATTGTGGCATACACCCCTTGCTACTTATTTCAAAACAAAGGAAAATGAATACCCTGAACCAAGAGAGGCACGAGAGAGAACATGTCCGAGTCCAGTATTAAGTCACAGCTACCCTACAGCTCCACCAACTAACAAGGTTCTGACTGCTGCAGAGGAGATGGGGAGAAATGATCAACTAAGCCACCATATTTTTATTTTTAAACTAAACACATCATCATTATTATTACTTCCAGCATTTAGCCCATTTTTAGCTTGAGAAGTCAGCACAAATTCTCAAGAACCCCTTAAACACAGTGGGCACTTGTTACTGAAAGCCTGAGCACTACAGCAAAGCAAATTCTATTCAGCATCCAGAGACATTTATCACACTGGCCCAACAGCAACTTGCTCACACAAAGATTACTGAATCAACTGAAGTGCTGATGCAGCTGCAAGATGCTGGTTAATTTTAAGAGTTTTGAGTTTAAAAAAAAGGAAAAATATTTAAAAAAAAAATGTAACTTCCAAGAAAACATTAATATTGCATAGCCTTTAGTTTTGTTGTGTCTGAAACAGAAGTTTGGTGCCTAAGCCAAGTAATTATAAAATTTGAGATATCACCTTTTCAGGTGGCCCAATCATTTAAGCTGTGTATAAAAATCAAATACGCATTCTCCAGAAATCATAAATAGAAAACACTAATCTCTTTGGTGTATTAAAGTATGCAGAAGCATTTTTAAAATCTTTCATAGCAAAAATCCTTAATTTTTTCCAATACAGAGATACACCTAAATAGAGCCTGCAAGACACATTTTTGTATTTAAACCAAACTTTAAAAAAATAATAAAATCAAAAGTAAAAAAACATCTAAAAGACCACCACCTTATAGGTAATTTTTATTTGTATAGGGCTTTGTTTTTCCTGTCACAAGCAGGTCCTTGAACCAGCGTTGGGATTGGATGTACATGTACACAGACAAAAGCAGAAGTTCCAGGAAGCAGTACACCACTTGGTGTGGCAGCTACAATTCCAGCTGTGGAATTAGCTTCATCATAAAACAGGATCCTCTCTCTTCAGTGGACTCCTACATACTAGGTCAACACCCCCTGGATTCTCCAGACATTCTGTGTCAGTTATCCAATATTACAATGAAAACTGGAAATGCCTTTGTATCATAGTCCTGACACACTTCTGAGCAGACTGCCCTGTAGTACAGCTTTCCCATACTTCCTTTGAAGTATCAAACAGTATCACACGGTGGCCTTCCATCTAAACCAAGAGAACCAGTTTATGGTACCTTGAAAGCAATTTGATTAAATGATAATCCCACTTCTACAACAGCATGTTGTGTAGAGGTGCAGGTAAAAATTGCAGTCTACAGACATGACACATTCAACTGAAAAAACAGCACAAGCAGAGCCCATATACACAAAAAGCTACTAAGTTTGTGCTATAAACATACATAACCTGTCTCACACCAAATTTAACTTTGAAACTTGAAGGTGACTGAATGATAATCTGAGTTTCCTATAGGCAGCTGATACTTCAAACAAACTCTCAAATAAAACTTAGCTGTTAAAACAGAGCGAGGCTTATAAAAAATAAATACACAGTTACCTGGACTAGAAATCCGGTCACGGTATTTTGGTATATCACTGCTCAGTGTCTGAAGCATAACCCACATTGTGAATGTGAAGAGTGCTGCTAGGAAGCCATAAAATACCAAGTAGAATAGCAAGATCAAACCTGGAGAGAAAAAACAAAAAAAAATACTATTTTTCTCTAGCTAATTCCATTACCTGTTCTGAAAATCAAAAAGGGAAATAAGCGATGCGTTTGGCTTTTGTCACCACCACCCCCAGCTGTAACTACAGATCAGTAGGCCCTAGCACACACACACATGCATCACACAGGGCACAATGAGGCATGCAAGAAGATTTTCTTCATATGTTATGGCTCTTAAAATGCAGGGGGCATTCTGGCATCTCTAATTTAAAGAGAGAAGCATTAAAATCTTTGGGCTACAAATAAAGCTGGTAAAGACAACTAAGCAGTCCTTTAGGGGAGAAAAAAAATAGTTCATTTGTTTAAGAGAATTATAGTTTTGTACCTGGAAAGGAAGGGGTGTTAGGGAATACAAAATAACTGTGTGAAAAGATAAAATTTTCACACTGTATCTGGAACAGGAAGGAGGTGATTGGTGCTTTAATACCACACTTTATATTTGAGAACTCCAGGCAAAGCATTCATTCACACGTATGTCATGTTACAAGAGACCTCTCGAGGTGAAAACGCTTTCTGCTGCATATTTTTGAAAACAAGCCAAGCCTTCTCTTCAGACTTACCAAAGGTGTCTGCCTAACAGATCCATCTACTTTACCAATCTACCCCAGGGACCTAGCACAGTTCCTGGAATTACCAGTTACACAGATATTACAAGCTTCAACTTGACAGTTGCTTAAGGAAGAGCTCCTCAAAACATGAGGAAACAGCCTATTACAACACCGAACCTCTCCATCACTGCGCTGCAACAAATCACTAAGTGTTCCTGTTCTGCTCCCCCCTCCCTCTTTCATTATGTGTGCACAGGAATGCCCATCGGTTGTTTACCAAAAATCACATGGTACAGGCCCAAGTTAAAACTCTTGCTTCAGAGATGATAGGGACTCAGATCTGCTGCAGAGATTTCAAAGAGCTTTTCAGAGAACAAACTGTCTTTTTCCTTAGAGGCATGATGCATACTCTGCATTTAAAAGTCTCAATTGTTTCCATAACTGAGTTTTCAAAAAAGGCTTTGCATTCTTGCATTATTGGGGTTTTGACCCTGATGGACCTGTGTTAGCGTACCTTATTAAAGAAAAATAACACCCCAAAACACCATACTGTTTGCTACATTTCCTTGGGTTTGCTTTCAGGGGTTCTGAGAATATGTATCAATGATTACTATTACATTACCTTTTAAAATTTGTGTTTGCCTATAGTCCCCACCTAAAGATGAAGCATGTATACTGTATGGATGGAAGACGTACCAAAGGATGATTAATAAAACAATTTCTGCTGAATCTTAAGTAAGTATACAATACTCATTTTGAAAAAAAACCCAAAAACAAAAAACAACCCAAAAACCAAACAACAAGGAACCAGCATGTGATCCTGTTCTAAGGCTGAACTCTTGACGTGAGGACACATGCACAGGCATTTTCAAAGAGAACAGGAGCTCTACAAGTAGTGAGGAATTCAGATGCTTGTACGGAGAACCATCTTCAAAACCTTTCTATTTCAAAAGCATAACTGAATGATGATGCAAATTCCATTTCAATAAAATACTCTAGCTGTAAGAATGCTATCAGAAAGCCAAAGAGATGTAACTCAGGTCAAAAGAAAAGCACATCAAAAGCCTTACGCAACATCCTACCACCAACACTTCAATATGCAAGAGAATCAAATGTAGTATTTTTCAGCCTTCCACAGAAAAGGAAAAATCAAAAGCAAAAACAACTGTACCTCAGAGATGAGCAGTGTCCACTGAAGATGACAGAAGGAAGCCTAACCCTGGTGCCTGCCCTACAAACTATGTCTGCACTTTGCAGTGGGCTGTTTTCTAGTAGACTACAGCCCACAGTACTCCAGGACTGCTGAAGATGCAAGTACCTGCACTCCTTCTCCTGAAGGACTTCAGTGTACACGTAGTAAAATAATAAAGTGGTTCCCAAATCATCTTTACATTAACACAAGTTCTCTGCAGCAACCAGCTGAATGTAACTGTATTTTAGTTTGAGCCTAGTTTTCAATTTCACATGTTGACAAACTCACTAATGTGGAGTAATTTGAAAGCGATCAGCTATTTTAAATACATTTGGGAACCCCCCAAGATATAAGATACAACACAGTGATTATAAGTAGCAAAGTACATGAACACAAGAACAAGCTTACTCTATAATGAACAAGACAGCTGAATATTATAAACTATTTCTGAGGCTATTTAAAAGCTACTCAGAAGCTCTTAAAGAGCATATAAAACCAAACAGTTGAAATCCTAATCAACAAATGGTGTTGCAGAAGTTGCAGCTCTATTTGTCACACCAGCAATCTGCATTACCTGTACAGTTACAGCTGCTTTAATTGGATCCAAAACAGCGATGATCTTCTGATTAATACCAAATGTAATTTGGTTATTGCAAAACCAAGCAAACCTCCTTATAAAACCTCTGGTCAGCTTCCATCTTCATCCTTACAGGTTCATCCCTGCATTTTCATCAAGCTGCCTAGAAAGTACACTTTCCATCAAGTGACCGAGACATTCAGCAATCAGTTTGAACAAAATTTTGACACTTAAGACAAAATAAGCACCTTCTGTCAGGAAAGGGAAACCTTTTTCATTGAGCTATTTCAGAATACACCTGTATTTTAATTTCTAAAAGATAATAACTAACTTCAATGAGGAAAATAAATTAATAAATCCCTCCCCACTTCTTTATTCCTGGCACAACAGAACCACAGTGGTGCACTTCAAGCAGGCATAGCCCCAAGTATAGTCCTGCCTTGGGTCAAGACTACTACTGCATCTGAAATACTGTCCCTTGGACCCCATTTTGAAGCACCCCGAGGAGCTGATCCAAGCCTGCTGCAGCTCTCTTCCTGTGCTGCCTCAGACGAGGCAATGCTGCATACCCACCTACACAGCCTCTCTATACTCCAGTGGGGAAGGGGGCTGCCGGGGTCCCCTCCCCTGCCAAGAGCTGCAGTGGGGCAGAACTATGTGTGGGCAGTCCCTGGGGAGCCCTCATGCACACAGAGGGACCACCAGTACTGGGGGAAACAAGAGGGACCCTAATGTCACAAACGGCGATCGACTCCATGGTGGAGACTGCAGTTTGAACAGTCCCTTACAGCGCCCTCCTCCATCCCAGCAACATCACACCCACCGGGTCTGCAGCAGTAACAAGGACAGAAAGACAGTTTCTATTCACAGCCCTAAAACTCTAGTAACCTCCCTCAGTCCAGCAAAGCACATGTGCACACACACAGATTATCTGTAATCTTTAATTTAACATAACTTGTAAATGCACTGCAGAACACTGACCACTAAACTGTCCCATTTATGTTACTTTACCAACTTAAGAAGAGAGGAAAAAAGAAATAACAACCCCCCCCATACGACTTCCAATGGCCACAAACTGAGTAAGCTGCTCTTTGTGAGCCTATTAGTATTAATTATCTCAAGCTAATCACAGTGAACAAGCCATAACCTGTCAAAAAGCTTTGCCAAAATAACGTCACATAACACTGGATTTCTTGTCAGGAAACAAGATGTACCCAAATGGCAGTGGAAAGCTATCCTCCAGAGTGACTGGGGGAAGTACTGCTACCCCATCTAACGTGCAACTCATTTCCACTGTTGCAGAGCATCTTGCTAAACCAAACCCTTTGAGTCCCTCAGGCTTGGACACTAAAACCTCATACAAGGAAAACTGTCAAAATCGAAATTCCACATTACAATTTACCTACTTCGGGTTTTTGCTTTGGTTTTTTTTCCCTTAAAAAACATAAATGTGGTTTTGTTGGTTTTTTTCCTTTAAGCAGGGCATCACAGTTCCAAGCCCCCTTCATACCACACAGATAAAGCAAAATCTGGAAAACTGCTATTTCCAAACCATCATGTTGGTGCCATCATTAGTTGAGAGTTCATCTGCAGGAATCAAAACACTTCTCCACTACAAAAACCAGAATTTCTGACTCTAGCAAACGCAAGTAATCACATACCTGACCCAATCATTTCCATGGTTAATACAAGCTTTCCAAATTCTACGTGGCAAAAGCGGTAAAACCCATGGCAAAAACCAGGTAGGCAGACCTACCTATGTTATACATAGGTGGTAGATATATACAGGTATCACTATAAACTCTCACAACAGACAGAGAGGAAATTATTGAAATGTTACCTGCAATGATGAAAATGAAATGCCAACACAATGTGTTGGGATTCCATGCTGCACCGACCTGCATCACCATTCTTCACAGTCTTAAACTGGTGGGATTTAAATACCTAAACAACGCTATTAGTGCCTACCACCAATGCCAGCAAAATATTTTGGTCCACCTACAGATGGATTTCCTTGTTTTAAACTAAGATGACTATACAAATTAGATTAGTACTAATCACGTTTCAACTGTATTCCCTAGACACTTGAGAATTACCATTTTCCAAATTTGGGGGATAGTAGGGGGAAGAAGAAAGAGGGAAGGAAGACTTCAGGAAGAAATAAAGCCTCAGTTCTGTGTTATTATCTACCTCAAGACCACCTCTACCTTGAACACTGTGACACAACTAGCTTTACAGAAAGGCTTAACATGACACTAAGTGTGACCACAAACTGAGTATTGCTAGAGTCTATACTGCCCTTTTGGGATGTATGAGATTTGGGAACCAATTTGAGAAAGATTTAAATTGAATTACTGCCCAAAGTCTGCAAATGTAAAGTAAAAACCTCTCTATTTTTTACAGCAAGAGCAAGACTTAGCACATGTTTTTTCCCAATCTGCAAAAGGCAACTCTACCAAAACGAGAAGAGCAACATACCCCTGTTACATGACAAATTAGCATGGAAACTGCTTGTGTTCTATCATTTTTTTGCAAATGCTGGTGTATAAATATCAGATAAAGAGGAGTACTCCAACGCCACAGCACTCTGATGCACAGAAAATCACTGCCTTGCAGTTAAGAGTTTACATAAGCCCTCAAGACTGCCTCAGACTAGGGCAAAACGTGCACATACTGTGAATAATTATTTAACAGTTCTCTACTGCTTCCATCTTATTCCTGAGAGGAAGCTGTCTTGAGACACAAGAAATACGCATGGAAGAACGAGAGCCAACTGAATTCTTATCACGCTGCCCCTGGATACCACAGCCAGGCAGACTGGCAACAAGAGCTCTCCTCTCCTACCTCCCCACCTCTCAGAGGGGAGACCATCAACAGAAAAGCAACTCAGCAAGACTGCTGAGTTCACATCAAGTACTGCAAGGGCAGAAGCGAGACCATACATGTAGTATGCAGAAGTATGAATACTACATGTATTGAAGTATGAAGAAGTATGCATATTCTGCTGTGTTAACACAGTCCATTAGTGTTCTGTAAAAAACCACACCAAATGCCACACACCAACCCTCTAAACAAAGACCACGATTTACTTAATATATAAAATGAAATTAAAGAATCACAATATTAAATCATCACAAAACACTAGGACATATATTGATTAAAAAATGTACTGACAAGGTTTAGTGTTACTGAACTGTCGCCTCTAGCTGTTGGCTAAGGAAAACTGACCACGCACTAATCACCTAAGCCACTTAACAAAAGTCATTATTAGAGTAAAACTATTTAAACCACTATCTAAGCTTATGCATACTTTCTCAATATGGAAAAACATCTTTTATCAACAGAGGTGGCTGCAGAAACTCAATCCCCAACTAAGTTGCATTAGTTCCAAGTGTTATAGATTGTCTTTGGACTAGCAAAAACTAGTAACATCCTAAGCGATTTATCCCACTAAATAAGTTTAAACAGAAACAGTTGTTTCAGCTTCCTTCCTCCAAAAAGTTACAAGCTATTTCTAAGGCACCCAGTCTCTGCGCTTGTCAGATTGACGACACAGACAGATTTGTGCAGTCCATACACCCAGTCACCAGCCCACGCACTTCAGGAAACCTGCCTGTACAGAAAGATCCCTAGACAACAGCATCGTGGAAATTTCCTCTCCTTTGCTATTCAACTGGCAGAGTAGCCCGCAAGCTCTTATTTCCATGTGAATGGAGGAGAACTCACGTCAGAGCTAGGGCCCTCTCTTGACAGACAGGAGACATTGGCACGGCGAAGCAAGCACACCCCATGCACAGCCTGCTCCAGGCTCCTCCTCGCTATTTCAACACGAGCATTCATTGAGACTGTGTAGGGGCCAAGGATGTACTGGCCCGTTCCTTTATGCCACGCTGAGATTCTTGTTGGTTTTGTAAGCACGGCTTTTAAGTGTCCCCACTGCATCCAAGTCTTGGGAGGAGACGCAGCATTTTCTGAAGTCAGTAAATATGTCCCATGAGGGCTGAAGAAACATCCTAATATTAAGCATTTATACAACTGTCTAATATGAGAAAACATACTCGGAAAACCCAAATATTTTTACTGGAAGCAACAAGATTATTACAAGCGCTTTCCAGCACTGAGGAAAGCAGTGGGATGACTACCTGAAAGTAGGAAAACAAGCGCTGCTTCCACAAGCGTTACTGGAGAACCTTCATTTGAGAGAAAGAAGAGGCCCACGAGTCCTGCGTTGGGACAAATTTAGCGCAATGACGCACAACGACACGAACGACCACTCTTCTGAAGGCGATCGAGAACGGAGACTCGTGAACTTTTGGGATTCGATTTTTGGATTTGTATTTCCCCCCCTCTGACCCGCCGCCACCACCGGCAAGTACAAAGGCAGTTCTCGCCCATTCATTCTCGATCCCTTGCGATGCTGGGGGAGGAGGAGGGGGGAGCAAGGGGTGGATGGAGAAGGGCGGCTGCACTGACATGCACGCAGGCTGCCATCAACGGGCAGCGCCGGGCGCGGGGCGGAGCCGGCCCCACACCTCCACGGCGGAAACCCGTCACAGCCGCACCGAGGCGGCCCCCGGAGTCCCCCCACTCCC